>KZ809250.1:23474-58503 GCA_000696205.2 Oncopeltus fasciatus | reverse complement strand
CTGATAATAGCCATCAAAACCTCATTATATCAGACATATCATTATATCAAAATAAAATATCTGAATAATTATACAAAATATGACCATCATTATTGTACTTCATTGTACTTCCCCATGGAAGGCAAAATGGTCGAAAAAAAACCAGAAATAATTATTAAAGCATTTTTTTCGTGTTCTTAGACGCTTCTTGATTTGTCATTAATTATATATATATAGGTGACTAATCATAAATATAAAAATATAAGATTTGTCAACAAAAACAAAAATTCACAATTGAGATAAAATGTCTTCGCGCAGGGAATACCCTTTTAAATATATATAGTTTTGATTTTGATCAAATATTATTTATAAATTTAAAAAAATTCACGTGATTAAAAATATGAAAAGTCAGTAAATAAGAAATATATTCATAAACTTATTACAGGAAAATTATACTTTTCGTTTAAATAAAATATTTATCAGAATATACTGCAATACTTCCTTACATTAGGATAAAAGATATCTCGGAAATAAAGACATTTCAATAACCTCACTCGAGGGTTTCTCCTCAGTCTTGACGTAGCTTGGAAGCGAGAGGTTAATTTATATAAATTTCATAATAGGATTAGGATTAGGATCAGGTTATAGGGCGATCAACATCATGGTTATTACGCCCTGACTGTTGATCGCCCTATAACCTGATCCTAATCGGTTTATCTAGGGTTAAATCTGTTATCCATTCTTTTAAATGTTTTCCTTTTTTTAGTGCTTGTTTACATTACGTTATATAGTACTTAGTGTGCAATAAGTTATATTCGTATACATACCTACACACAATCATAAACAAATATTGATACAAAACCATTTTAAAAGCAGAAATATAAATTATATAACTTAAAAAGTAAATTAACAATTAAAATTGAAACAATAGATAAACAATTTTAATATAGCAACATTATTTTTTTTTGGGGGGGGGGATTAAATTTTTTCATATATGCCTGTTTCTCTTAAAATGCACATAAGTTTGGCTACATTGGATTCATGGTTTACCAGGGATGCCGACAGTTGTATTGGGAGGTTTTTACATGTAAATAAATTAGCGTAATATGGGCATTCCTCGATAAAATGTTGAACGCTCATTTGAGAGCTACATTTAGGGCATATTGGCGGTTGATCTTTAGTGATAAGATGCACCTGGGTAAGATTGGTGTGACCTATTCTAAGTCTGGTTAGAAGAAGTTACGACTTCTTCCCTTCTGTTCTCCCAGTTCGATGTGGACCACTCCTTGGAGGTGTTCTTAATTCTTCGCAGTTTATTGTTGGTCGATTCGGACTTTCATAGAGTGCCCCAGTCCAAATAAGTTTTTCTTTTAAGGCAAGTCTTGACATCTCTGGGTTCTACAATGTTTGTGGGTGGGGTGTTCTTAAGGGCTGCTTCTTTAGCTGCATTATCTTTACATTTATGGTAAAGGAATGTACAGCATCATATAGTTTAGCTGAGGTCTTCAGAGAAATTTCGAGATCAAGTGACTTCTATGAGAATTCTAAGCAAGGGCCAGTTGACTAGGCCATTAATGAGGAAGGGGGGGCATCTTTTTTTTGTTTTTCATTTTTTTTGTTTTTGGATTAGGAGTCAAGGATAAGGTTAGGAGAACTGGAGTATAGTCAGAAGAGAGCTCGTTTAAGTTCGAAGGTGAATGATGAAGAGTAAGGCTTTTGCAAAAATAAAGTCTAGGATATCAAGAATGAGGTTCAAAAATATAGAAACTAAATCTATTTAGTATTTCAGTATTTAGGCTAATCCTTTAAATTTATCCTTTAATCTTTAAATTAATCCAGTAATCCTTTAAAATTATACATTTTTGGTTCAAATCAAATGAGGGAAAGTATTTAAAGGGAATCGAGATTTATATTTGTAATACCTTCATTGATATTTTAGTTTTAAAAAAAGTTTATGTAATACAGGTGTAAAATGTTATTTTCTAACATTTATGTTTTGCAATATTTTTAGGGAAAACCCAAAATAAGGAAGATATTCACGGATTTAGTTATGAGGGGTTAGCACTTCCTCCACTCTATCAGTCCATAGAGAAAACTTTAGAGAATATAACTTTCATTCTCTTTTTCTCTTTGGCTTTTAAATTAAATTTTTCATTTACGCTAATTCATATCCAAATTCTACTAAGATTACCCAGTTCCTTGTGGAAGGAAAACATTTTTCTTTAGAAATTTAAATTAAATACTTTGATTTCAAAATATAAAATAAAATAAAACTACAGAAATTTTAATGAAAAATATTTATTTTGTTTTCCCTCTTTCCATACNTTGATGAGACACTACTTTGTCATATAGTGTATAACTGAGGTACTGAGAAGCCTACCTATCATTAGCTAACTATATTAACTTAAAAAAAAAATAAGCTCTTAAACTTTTGTAACATTACACCAGGACAACTCAATTTAATCTACAGAATGCAAAAAATTAGAAAATTAAAAATAATTAACATTATAGATTAGTGAGTAATAACTGTAGAATAGACAAGGTGATTGAATCAAATTGTGTAATGTAACTATTAATTTTCATTTATTTGATTAAAAAATAAATTGAACTTCAAAAAAAAGTTTAGAAAAATGTAAGAACGTTTATAAATAAATAAATAAGGCTTAGTAAATAGCTCTTTATGAACTATGCCTTTCTTTACAGTTGTAGAGAATGAATATATTTTCTCTCATTTTATCATGAGATAGAGCAAATTAAAGATATTTGTACATCAAAATTTAACACATAAAATCCAATCTCATTCTTGATAAATTTATAGTGAATAGGGAATTGAAGTCTCTTTATTTCACATGATGAGATAATTGTTTTACTAGGGTTTCAAATCTTAAGTTTATCAGCTTTTACTCTTTACTTAGGAATTAGAAACTGAGTCAAATGTTGAGTAGGGAAAGTATTTAAGGTGACTTAAGAAGTTCTTTCCTTATTTATATGACATTTAGCCTACTTAAGAACCATCTTTTGTTAAAAATAGCCTTTAGAAAAAAAAAACACCAAACAATAAAAACAAACTAATTTTTTCAAGTCACATAGGCTTGCACAGTCATTAGATATTACGATTTCTTCTTACAGGTAGGAAGACTAGTGTCAAACAAGTTTTCATTGCCAAACTTTTGCTCATCATATGATGGCTTCTTCAGGGCCAAAAGTTATGGATATTACATGTAATTTAAACAAATTAAACAACAATTAAACCAAACAAAATGTGATATAACAATGAAATAATAATTACAATATTAAAATCTGGCACTTGGGAGGAGTAAGGGTATATCTGTAATCAAGAATTAGCATCTAGTATAGTATCTAATATAGTAATCTAAAATTTTATTTAAAACATTTTCAAATTTTATTTTAAAAAACAACATTTTAATTAATTAATCACATTAATTATTTTAAATTTATACACAAAATAAATTCTTGTTCTTTCTTTGTTTTTAAGAAAATCAATACATAAGGAATGAGGCTTTCGTAAAAACAATGCTGAGGAATTTGCTTAGTTCACACAGTTCCTGCATGAAAAACTTTTCATATTTATTTCAGAGAAAATATACAGAGATAAAAAAAATCCTATCATGTCCAGATATTTCATTCAATGAGGGTAAAAATATTAACTATTTTTATTTTAACAGTCTAAATAACAATAAAACAATTATTTATATGATCTTACCAATGGACCTAGAAAGTTGAGTTCTCTTCTTTTTGTCATCATAAAGCCACATTAAGTGCTTGCAAAAACTGTGTAAAGGTAGGCCTAAAACTGTGTAGAAGTCACCGTCTATCTTTTCAACAAGACTTCCTCCATACCCTTGGATTCCATAAGCACCTGCTTTATCCCTATTAAAAATAAACTTAGAAGCAATTCTTAAATATAATATTCATATAGTTATTAGTCACAAATTATTATTTAACAGCTTAAATAGGTAGTAATTAACTCAATTAATAAATCAGCCGATTGAGCATAGATTTTTTTAAATATTTTAAAGGTTTTTAACAGTTATCCATACACCTTAAAATCAATGGTAACCAGTACTATATAATAAGCACAAAATAATTCTATGTATTTAAGCATTTTTATATGGAGACCTCTAAACTTGATATAAATTTTAAAAATGAAGCCTGATTGAAGATAATTTCATACAACCTTCAGCTAAAAAATGAAATAAATTGAAGTCAAGCGATTGAAGAGTTTAAATTATAAACAAATCTTTACTTTCATAAATAATGATAAAAAAAAAAAGATTTTTCTTATTTTTGGGTATTTACTAGAAACTATTAGCAACATGAATTTAAGCTCTTAAGCATATTTTAATTTTAACCCTGTGTTTAACCGCCTGCTCTGTTTTTGCTTCTTTTCCCAAGAACTATTCAGCTCTACTCCTAAAAAACATAAATCGTTGTTCTTCTTTTATTTTTATTTTGATCAGTCAAATGGTGGAACCTGTATAGGTATAGGTATAGTAGACTACCTAAATATGCTGGTAACCAATAATTTGAAAGTATATATGTTATTTCTGAAATCTAAAGAATATTATAAAAAGTTTTTGTTGTTTCTTTTTTAATTAAAATAAATTCTTTGAAGTATACTAAGAATTTATTCAAACATACAGAAGTAGAGAACCCTGTGGAATTATTTGGACCCTCAATTATAGCAATAACAATGATACACTTTAATTAAGATTAATCTAAGAAACCCAAAAATTGAACAAAGACAAATAGCATGAAAACAACAAAAACATATCCCATAGTTTAATGTTTTGTGGTTACTTTATAATAATTATTTTTACTTACAGTGGCTCCTTTGTTCGAATGTAACCTCTTATAACATCTTCTGTTAAATAAGCCATCTGAACCAATGCATTCTCACAAAATTTAACAGTGGCTTCAGGAGTTTTAATCACAACTCCAGTATATACAGTATGTTGTCGCCCACTCAATCTGAAAATTTCAATTATTAATTAAGAATTTGAATTCAATATTTGGGAAAACATTTTTTACAATTATAAATCATGAAAATTGTAGAAAATTACTTCAAACACCTCTTATATTATAAATTATTTTCTTTCTTTCTAACAGAAATATATGTAATTACAACTCCTAACCTAATAGCCTATTCCAATAGAAAATAGTTGGTTATAAAATAAAGAAACAAAATATCAATTTTGGTGCCAATTCGTCAAAAAGTATTTGAAAGAAAATTAAATTTTAGTTATAATTTTAGGTTGCAATTGAATAACAATATATTGGTCAAAATTTAATAAAATTTATAGATAATTTCAAATATTAAANCAAATATTAAATTTTTTTCCACAACAAATTGTGTCCTGTATACATTTCAGGCACTCACTCCTTGCACTTCAAGGATAGTATTGGTACAAAAAATAATTATATCATTAATTATATTGATTACTACTGGAATTTTATAAGATATGCTTAAAAAATGTTTGAAATCACTTTTGACAAAGTATCAATCTTAAGAGCCAGAAGAGCCTTATGAAACAACTATAATATTCATCCAATTTTATATTTGTTTGAATAATCAATTCTTCAAGATCAAATTTGGGCCATTACGTCAAAATATAACATAATTAGAGCACACTTTCTTGTCTTCCCATTTTTAATAACAGCCATATAGTTTAATCATTTAGCTGTTTAAAAATGTGTTGAAGTTTTCTCTATTTCTGATTTTAAAAAATATGCTTTATGATTTTTAAAATAAATAAAACCAAGACTCCATAAAAAATATTCATTCAAATGAATTTCCCGCCCATTCTAGCATTTCTAACCCACTGATGATGCAGAAAAATATTGGTGGTTCATCTAGGTAGTGGAACAACATTGAATACCTATTCCTCAATAGAAAACTTTTTATTCCTATGCAGCAGGGCTCTGATAACTTTTATTTCAAAGTAAAAATAACTTCCTATAGCCCAATTAAGCAGTGCATTAGTTTGGAAAAGAAATGTGTTAATTTATTAATAAATACTAATTAATTTTGGGTTAATTACTATAAATACTCTTCTGATTATTTATGCCTCAAAAACATTACATAATTGTGTCACACAACTTTTTATAATAAGCAATGTATGTTAGAAGGATGAGTAACTGACAACTGCTTATTTGAAAGCTTTTAAAAAAGTAATTAATATATTTGATCATAAAATTATATATTAGCAAGAAAACTATGACAAAAAAAATTAACTCATAAGTAATAATGACAGTAGCGAACCCATACAACTAATGATCTCACTTTTAAACCTACTGTTCCAAGGTTTTGTAGGCCTGGTTGGCATCTCCTGGTTTTCCAAATATTTTTCCATCAAGAGAAACAATAGTGTCAGCACCTATAATGACATCTGGAGGATTCATATCTGAGCTACATCTTTCAGCCACATCAAGCACTTTCCTGTAAGCAATTTCCACAGCAAAGTCTCCATGGTTAGTAAATGCCTTGGGATCCAGATTTTCATTGTATAAAGAAGGCATTATTTCGAATTGTAACCCCTAAAATGTAAAAACAATAAAAATAAGAAAACCAATTATACTAACATGTCCGTAGGCATTATGATAGCTATGCCAAAAAATTTTAGCTATTCCAAATTTTATTTAATTATTTCATCTAACTACAGACAAAAATCTCTTTAATTCTGATAAATTATCAGCATTTGTTGGTTGTCACATAATTCAAATGTTATGACACATCAATTGGAGGTATTGAGGCTATAGAAATCTTAAGATGACAAAATTTTATGCCAACTACAAATAGCTAATGTCCCTTATTCTCATTGACCATTTTACGAATTCATGAACACCATAAGGCACATTAAAAAATATACTTTAAATTCAGAGCCATTTTAGGTAGCAATAAGTAAGAGTATGAATAATTAAAACTATTTTAAAATGGCTAGAATTTAGCTTTGTTAAACTGAGAAAATATTTATAATTATTTAATGAAGAGATTGATTGGGAAAAAATTGATTATTCAATAATATTTCACAAAATTGACTTAGTTATGATACATTTAGCTGCAAAAATTCATCAAGATCAGAAAAACATGAGGGATGTCAATTTTTATAATACATTGAAGAAATATTGGTGAAATTTGAAATGTCTGAATGCCATCTAAAATGAGCTTCAGACGGAGACATATATTAACTGTGAGACATCACCAAAAGTCTGAAGAAAGGGGAAGCAATAGTATCTTTCTTGTTTATGAAGTAGGTGGGTGTGTGAATATACTTTTTGTGAAAATACAATCGCAGTGTTAGAGTATCACAATGAAACTTAAAATACAAGCAGGCTTCAGGCTTCAGTTTCTAACTCTTCTAGAGCTGCATAACTTTTATACAAAATGGATTCATAATTTTTTTTTTTTTCTGTTATTTTCTATCTACCATTAGTCTAAATAATACTTCTTGCAACAAAAGGATGGTATATGTTAAATGAAGTATAGAAAGAAATCGAAGCAGAGAGATATGCTTCATGGATGGCTTAATTGAAGAATTAAATTTTTATTCGTCTATTAATCAGCTTTTTGAATTAAGACTAGCAATAGTAAATTTTATATGTGTTGAATAGCTATATTTCCAGGTACTTCAGAGTATTAATTAAATGGCCATAGAGATTTTTATAAGTTTCTAATTCTATGTTATACCATCTAAGTGGCATAAAATTGAAAGTTATTTTTCATAGAATCGTCAAAATAACAAATTTTTGCACTGTTTCTTGAATGCTTGCATTTCAACAATGTATAACGTTCTTTTAGTTTGTTTTGACAAGAACAAATTTATGTTAAAGGTAATTTTAAAGGTGGGAATTATTACAAATATGGATTTTAAGTAGCCTCTCACAATTTCTCAGGTATACAGTCATGGAAGGGGATCTCAATTAGATATCCTGCTAGAGAGTATTTTATCTATCCTGTCCCCAGTTCGTGCACCCTCCTTCTTGTGTAGAATTTTTTCATGTTAAATTTTTTCCTTTCTAGAAAAAAAGATTGTATTCGGTAAGAGCTTTTCAGTAGAGCTTTTCACCAGATTTTTGTGTTCTTTTCCTGGTGAGACCATTTTTCTACATAGTTCTGGAGCTATTCTTTCAATAGTATTGTAGTTATTTTCAACTGCATTTTCACCACCTCATTATTCTAGTGAGAGTTGACTTGATGTTACAACCAGGTGACAACTTTTTTCTGTACTTGCAAGGCAGGGAATTACAGACTAGTTCTTTGGAGAATTCGCTCCAGTTCATCCTTCTTGGGTTCCTGTTTTACTCCAGGTACCCAAGGCCTGAGCGAAACTTCTATATTTGTGGTCAAATGCAGAAACTTTAGGTGCTACATGCTAATTCTTTACACAGTGCTACAATTTTTAAGACAAGGAGGTAAAGTCAATGACTTCCCACTTATTTTACATTACATGTGTAATTAATTTAATTTAAGCATTGTTTTCATTGCTTTTATTACACTAACTACTATAAATCTTGTTACTTGGACCCTAAGTAGTTATCTAAGACCAAAGTAGTTAATGAGAAACAATAAGAAAAAAATTGTTTATATTTTAGAAGATTCATTGGGTCGGCATGTGATTTCATTTTCTACAATTGTACTTCTAAGATAAATAAGCCAAGTAAAATTGTTTTAAGTCTATTTACATGAGTTGTAGTCGATTTTATTATTTATTAGCTAAATTTGTATTTATAAGAAACAGAGACATTTTTCAGAATCAGATATGTACACTTTATTAGTATTTTGAGCTAAAGATTACTTAAAAATTAAATTTTAATAATCATTTGGCCAAACAAATAAGGTGGACTCTAATAGTCCATATTATGTCCCAAAATAATTTGGCAACCTGAAATATTGCTACCATTCTTGAAAGACGTCTGAGATTCATTGTACATAAACAATAAAATCAATTAACCCATAAAAAAATTGTTTTTAATAATTTCTTTTATTTATTTATTTTTTCAAAATGGAAAGCTGTAGAAATTTTCTAAACTGGTATGGAGTTTCAATTTTTTTTTTTTTTTTTTTTTTTCACTGATGTGGTATAGCTGAGACGGTTAATAATATTTTGCCCGATATTGGAGTTTCCAACACAAATTTTGTATTAATTGAGAAAGACTTCACCATCTTTTACAACTCAATATTTTGACAATTTTATTTTATATCATTCCTTAACTAAACTAGAGATATCATATTCATCTTATCGGAATTATAGTATAAAATATTTCCTTTAGACAACTTTTAGGAGTATTAAGAAGTTAATGGGAGCTTTAATATAGATAAATGATTTGTGGGTAAATACTGAGGTGCTAGAGAATCAATAATAAAACAATGTAAATACAATTTTATAATTGGAAAGGATATGCAATATACTATGGAAACCCTCAGTCTGTCTCCCCTCCTACAAAATCATTGAATGATAATGAAAGCAAAACCATCAGTGGTATACATAAACCCCTAACACCAGAACACATGACATCAGTTCACCAGAAACAAACCTGTACAACATAGTAACATCACCTAATGAAAATAATACTCTGGATTTCTACTAGAAAAATTAAAATTTTATAGCAACCAAATCGTTACCAATCAATAGAGTAAGTCCAGTGACAAGATATGTAAGCTTCAATTTAATACATATAAACTCTAAGCATCGAGAAAGTTTTAATGTTTTTGAAATATATTTGATACAAATAAGAGATAAAGCCGAAAAATCATACACAATAATATTTAAGAATAATTACCACATTACGTAAAATTTCACTTCTTCTAGGAGAAACACTAGCCAAGATAATCCTTTGGAATTCTAAAGTATGCTTAATAGGTTCCAACATATCACCTAATATAATGTAACACTCTACATAAACTCTAAAAATAAATAAATAATTAATTAGGGAAGCATATGTTAATAATTTTGAGATTTTGGCTTTATAAAGAGATAACAGTGATTATGAAAAATACTAGAAGAGTTACGTCATTTACGCGGAGCAATTGATTGAACTTGATTTTTGGGTAAAAAACAAAACCGTTGGTTCCTAACCCAGCGAGGAATGTATTTTACCTTATCCCTTAAATTAATATACTGATATTAATAGTATGCTTTAAGAGCAAAGCTGATAGTCAGCTTTCAGGTTTCCTTGACAAAGGAAACCTCCATCAACCTTCGCTTGGCTGAGGGCAAGAGCGCTTTGATTGGTTATGATATTAGTTAGTTAAAAACATTTTAACACGATTCAAATGATTTGAGATTAATAAAATAGTTCATTAAAATGGACTAGTTGAATATTGTAAACATTGTAAGCGCTAAAAATGAAATTATTTTAAAAGCTATAAGTTTAGATTGATTATTAAGCTATTCAATTATACTGAAATTCGTAACAGGCTTTAAACAAAACTGAGTTCTGGCATAACATTAACTATCTGAAATTAGAACTTTTTATTTACTTTATTTTTATTTTTTTACAAAGTCGATTGTTTTTATTTTAATACCGAAAGTTATTATTTTTAATTTGGCAGGACGAAATTGTAATAAACTTAGATCTTTCGGATCCACCATTCTTAGGCAAGATAAACCTTCTCCGTGATTGCTACTTTTGTGAAGTCACAAAAGTAGCTGTTCCACACTTGTAGCCATCGTCCAATGTCGACCATCTACAATTATGACCCATCTGACCTTGCACTTTGAAAAACATGGCACCCTTATATCTTATCATTAAAGATATTAATATATATGTATGCTAGTAACTACCTTATCACTAAAGATATTAATACATATGTAGCTATATAAATCTATAAATTTACCATCACACTTTTTCTAGAGCTTTGGATCCTGACGAATAAAATTCAAAATTCTTGTTAATTTGATTATTATTTCTTCAATTTAAAAAATATTTTCTTATCATTTTAAATGATAAAAATGCACTGTTTTGTTTTTTAAGTTTCAATTTTGAAAGTAAAATTTGAGTAATTAGACTTAATTTTCTTTGTTCTAATAATTTATTGACTATTATTCTGTTCAATGGAAAAGAAATATCTCATATTAGCTGACTATTTAGTTGTCTGTAAAAACACCTGTTTTATGAATTCAAAATGACTGTGGTTATCACAGAGAATGTGGGATGTGGGTTTTAGTCACAGGAGTATAAAACTAAACTGAAATACGGACAGTTTCGGAATATTTAATACCTTCTTCTGGGCCTACATCACAACAGAAAATTACACTATATAAAAGGCCAGTCTTATTGTTACAATATAAATGAATATTCAAAAAGAACATAGAACTAATCAAATATTAAATTTCTATTATATGTATATATGTGTGTATATATATATATATATATATATANATTTCCCACATGTATCTTGTAGTGCCAGTTACAACATTATGGAAAGTTTTTTTTTTAACGTATACAAAATTACCGTGGGATGTGGCTGTCTGTCAGAGGAGTAAAAATCTGTACTAAAATGCCGACAGTTTCATCATATTTCATTACTTCTCAGGTATATTTAATTCCTACGTCATAAAAGAAAACGACAATATATAAAATGCGGTCATGTAGTAACAATATAAATAATTATTCAAAAATAACATGCGTACAAATAGTCAGATATTAATATTACTATTATTTAAATGGTGAGAGTTAGAAAATATAAATAATTTTAGCTAAAAAATAAAGAAATATATCAATAATTTTAAAAAAATAACACTTAAATACAATTCATTAAGAATGCTGTTAAAGTCGCTAACTCTATTGTTACTATTTCGAAAACCCATGAAAAACCTCGCACAGTTCAACTGTTCCTATCCACTTTGTCGAGCATCAAATATTTCCAACCATCTTCAAATATTAATACTTAATTGTTAAGGTGAGCAAGGTAGGGGATAACTGATACGTTAAATGACGTCATAAAAGTAGCAATTACGGGGAAGGCTTTATTTGTCTACCTATAGTGTAAAAGATCAGATATTGATATCTGCCTATAAAGAGATAACTAAGTTTCTGACTTTATTTCACTCCCGCATTATTTTGTGAAGCACCACAATAGAACCATTTGACCTGTAGTTATTACTTTGTTTGCAAGGGGTACAACAAAGAAGATCAAATTTCACATTAATATATTAAATAGTTTAAAAATATAGAAATATTTTTAGAATTTTTAACATATTTATCATTTGGAAAATTTACTAAATTGTTTGGCGATGTTCTGAAAACTAATTAAATTTTCTATCACTTAATTTACTTACATAACTAGCTCCACATTCTATGGAGAAGCAACGCGAACAGTAACATTAAACACCAGTCATTGTGCTTTACTGTTGTTCTCCATTTCCGGATGTATTGGATGAAGACTTGGAACAAGCATCATTTGCTATAATTATAGATCAAGCCCACCGAAACTTGTCTTTGATCGTACTGATCTCCGTCAAGAATCTTTTACGCATACCACCTCAAATTATTTTGCCTCGAGTATAGCTTTTGCTTCAGCGTCACCATAAAGAGACCAAATTTCAGCAATTATGCGCTGATACTAGATATAATTGATACAGATATCAAAGCCAAAAAAATCCACATCTACTAGTAGATAGCTACTGGGTCCTATCTACTATAGCTACTGGGACCTATCTACTATAGCTACTGGGACCTATCTACTAAAGCTACTGGGGTAGATGTGGATACAGATATCAAAGCCACATCTACCCCAGTAGCTATAGTAGATAGCTCCCAGTAGCTACAGTAGGTAGTCCACTACCAGAGTTTTGTAGTGACGTTAAATACTGTGGCAATGATATAAGCCCGTGAAATTACAGAACGCTTCACATGACCATTGCTGTGATATGTAGAGAGTGAAACGGAGAGTACGAAGGAAACCTCCACCGCTCTTTGCTTGGATGCGGGCCTTATGGGGTTTGTCTGGCAACGACTGGTGAAGGTACTGAACAAACCTAAAAATTTTCGAATTCTAGACAGCTTATAGACATATATATACCCAAACAGAATTTCTGGAATATATACATAATCAGGAAAGTATTTGATCACTATCACCTCTTTGTTCAAAAATAAATCTTTAATCCAAGGAGATTAAACATATAAGTAGTGAAACTTTTTCTTTGAGATATGGTTTATAATTTGAAATTTGATTCTATCATAATTAATATATGGCGAAAAATAATTTTTCTGACAAAATTTCAATTAAATTGTGATGTCTATATTGAAATTGAAGGCAATAAAGATCGAAAATAATCGTCAAATGAATGTGACGTGACGTCACTATTAATTAATTTGTGAACCTCTTTACTTATACTACAGATAACTTTTTAACTAGCTTTATTTATGTTAAATAAATTTAGTTATTCCTAGAAAAGAATTAGTGAATATTTAATATAACCAATGATTAATTAAAGTAATTTTTAATATAGAATTATCTTTGAATGCAATTTCAGCATAATAGAATAAAAACTGCAGGAGCTTCCGTTTAGGTTATTCTAACGAGGGATAGGGTGCATTTTTCACTGGATTAGTCTTGTAAATTTTATAGATTTTATTTTTTCTCCCCGTAGTATTACATTTCGAATCATGCCTAGGGGTAAGTTACAATATCTTGAACTGGATCACTTATTTCTTTAAATTAGTCTCTGTGAAGTTATATGTCATAAGAATATGGTCAATTTCACTAATCCTTATTTATTAATTTCGAATTTAATTATACCCAGGAAAATACACTAACCACAAAGGACGGAGCAGAAAATTCACTAGTGCTGAGGAATTAGAAGAACAAAGAAAACAGGACGAAAGGAATAGGCAAAGAAGGGTATGATTTCTAACTCAGTATTTTTATTTTTTATTTGACAGAATCACATTATTTTAACATTCTTGTTATTATGTTACATATATTCTATTCGCACAGTTTTATTATAATATTTCCATAACTACTATATGCAGCCTTTCATACATAGATAAATATACCATTACAGTAATATTTGTGCTGAATATTCTAATGCATTTTAAATATTTTAGGTGTTTTAATCTCAAAGGTACTCCCAATTTGTTAACTGTGAATTGCCAATTTTATTTTATGAAGTAGATTTAAACTCTTAAATTGTTGCATCAGCTATTTATTTTTTTACTTAAATAATGTTTTTTAAGTAAATTTTAATTTCTGGAAGTTCCTTAATGTTAATGAATACTTCTAGTTGTTTTAGTAGTTCTTTTATGATTTTTGTTTTAAAATTTCAAATTTTATAAAACGAAAACAAAAATTATTAGTATTATACAAAAGGCTAAAGCTTTCTTTGCCCATAGGAAAATCATGTATATCAGTAATAGTTGACTTTAGCCTCCTAATCGGCTGACATTTTTTGCTTAGCGTGTGTCTGTAAGAGACATTGATTTAAAATAGTCTACCATCTTTTTTGCTTTCCTTAAGATCTGTTTGAATGAAAATTAATATTTTGCCAAAATAAAACTGATAAGCATATGTTTCTTTTGAAAAAGTGCTGATTTGACTTTCTGAAGGGATATTGATATAAATGTGTATTATAAAATAAGGAGGGTAATTTCTTACTGATAAAAATATTATATATATTTGTTAAAATGGAGAGTTTTTTNAAGTAAATACAAATGGAGTTTTTGACTGTAGAGATTAATTGTAGATGTTTTTTGTAAGGGTTCGGTCAAAGTAGATTTTAAAAAATTTGTATTTTTTAAAATTGTATTTTTGTATCTATTTTGACCAAACCCCTAAAATGAAACATCTACTAAAAATTGAATAATTTTTTAATTTTATGTTTCCTACAAACTTATCACTCTAAAGAAAGGTTAACTGTAACATAATTAATTTATTAACATAAATTATATAAATTCTTGACTTAGTTATTTATTTTATCTATATTAACTTGTTTATATTATTATTAAGTTTATGAATTCTGCTCCTGTTATTAAGGCACTGACCAGCTCTTGTATGCATCTTCTTTTTTCATCCTACTATTGTTACGTCATTTGTATTGCAGGAAATACTGCATTTTCCAACATGCACTCTTTTAACTTTAAGATATTCTCTTGCTTCTTTTTCAAGACAAGATTAAATGGTATGTGTAATAGAAAGTCTTGTCACATATCATTGATCAAAGTCTTCTGATTAGGTATGAAATGCTTCAGTAATAACCCTTTATCTGGACCCAACACTTTAAGCTATTTATATAGATTTCCATAAGTCTCACCACCCTAGGAAATTCTCACAATGTTCCAAAGATAGCTTCTATCTACAAAGACAGAGGCTGCTTTGAAATCAACAGATAAACCATACAAGTCTCTATCTACTTCCCTATTTTAAAATTATTTGAACTAAAATCTCTGAGATAAAATCACAAGATTTTATCTCAGAATGAGAATCTGATCTGATAGACTCCTCTTCTTCTTAAACTAGCTTGATAATCACCCTGAGCTTTATCATAGTATAGATTCAGTCTTTTTAAAAAATGTATGTTATGATTTTTTTTTTATATTTTTTTTTTTTATCAATTAGAAATTATTCAACATTTTTGAATTGTGTCAGATGAGGCCTTTGTTTCAGTTTTCTGGTAACTTCTTTCCTCTTCAGATCTTGAGTATGACTATGATCTTCTGTCTTCCCTTGAATGGTTCACTTGGCAAGATATCTATAAAGTAGCTTTTATGGTTTTCAGTTTTGATATTGTCACTTTACATCCAGTTCTTCATCCATCAAATCCTGTTCCAGATCATCTTCTTTGTCCATATTGTTATCCATACTCATTTTTCACTGTTTCTTACACCTCATCTTTTTTAGTGAACTAGCTTCACATATTTCCATTTCAGAAGTTCTCTATTTAAAACCAGTTATATCCTTCTATTGTCAGCTTAGAACTCCAGCTATATTCATCCTACCAGCTTCTTTCTATCTCCTCTAATCTTCCTTCTACTAAATCTAATTTGGCTTTCCCCAATATCAGACTTGTTACTCCTTTAGCCCCCTTTCTAGAAATTCTTAGGTTTTATCCATGCTTTCCAGGCAGAGATTTTTGCATTTGTCTGTCTTGATGGCTTTCAAGCATTCATCTAATCCATTTATTTTGTTGGTATTTGTCCTGGGTTCTTATCCCATCCTATGCTATTTATTTTATATTCTTCTCCTCTTTGTTTTTTTCTTGTTGTTTTTTATGGCTAGACACTTTTCATTTACAAG
Source organism: Oncopeltus fasciatus (assembly GCA_000696205.2). Lineage (NCBI taxonomy): Eukaryota > Metazoa > Arthropoda > Insecta > Hemiptera > Lygaeidae > Oncopeltus > Oncopeltus fasciatus. Next base: position 42,266 of record KZ809250.1, on the reverse strand, counting down.
GGTTACACTAATCTTCAGTTTAATTTGGTATTTGATAGGGCTTCAGGATCTTTCTGTCTATAGATATCATAATTAGTCAGTTGTATTCTCCTAAACTTTTGACTGAATTTTATTCAAACCAATGAAGAGTCTGAATGATGATCAATTTATATAATAATAATAATTTATTATTCACACACTAATATTTATTTATGTATTTTTTATAGCTGGAACGAGGAGACATTTCTACAGATACTTCTGAGGATGAAAAAGAGAAGGAAAGTGGTGAATCATCTTCTGAGGAAAGTGATGATGATCATGTTAGTATTTATTACTTTACCTTTAATTTAAGTTGTGTGGAAAAATATATTTTATGGCTTAACCTATCCTTAAATAGAAATCAAAATGTGCTTTGTTAGCTTTTACTTCCATAATCCACCTTAAATTAAGGAAGACTATAGTGATATATTAAAATCAAGTTTTGGACATTTTTTTAAAAGTATCTGTCGATATAATTTTACCCTAATTATTGAATGGTCATAGATGAAATTTTGAGTTTTCATTGAAATGTGATTCAGAATCCTCATTTTTAAAAAAATTAGCATCCCTGTGCTACTGTCTGAATAATAGCTAAATATTATTGATTACTGAAAAAAAAATCTCCAAGCCAACCCCTCCTACTGTCAAATTTTCTCTCTATTTAAATTAAATTAATAATGTCTGATTAAATATTCTATTAAAGTTATGGGTTTTTAAACTATCACTATAAGTGCATTGATTTTGCAAAATAACTACTTAAATGTTTAACATATAATACACTTTTATTCTATTTTCAATAACATAATTCAAGCGTTTAGCTACTTTAAAAAATAAGAAATTTTAAATTGAACTTGAGTTCACAGGTACACCATCACTTGAGATATTGAATAAAAAAATAAATAGACCAGTGCACACTAAATTAATCCCCCAGCATCATAACTGACAATTTCTTTATGAGCCAACGAACCTCCAACCATGTTAATCCTTTATGAAAAGAGGGATTCGTTTTAATCCTGTTCTCTAAGCATATGAACTGTATAGTTAAAAATAATTCTGGTGGAAACTCTTATTAGATTAATTTCGTTTTATGGTTTAAACTTGGTTGAAAAGTAACAGAAGCTGCCCAACAGTTTTTGGAAAAGATGTCATTTCTAAGCAGAAGGCACAGTTTTGGTTATCCAAATTTTGTGCCAATGACAAGACACTTGAAGATCATACTAGCTCAGGCCAGCCAAAGATTGTTAATTTAGAGGAATTCTGAAGAACAATTGAGTTGGATTCGCTAAAGTTATTCAGAAGTGGCCTTACAACTTAATATTTCTCTAAGAACTGTGATTTCCATCAACTAGGAAAGGTGAAAAACTGGTTAAATGGATTCCTCATAAGCTTATAGGAGTCAATAAGGTAAGCCACTTAACCACTGCATCTTCTTTAGTTTCCCGTTTAAAAATCGAACCCTTCCTAGACAGTGTCATCACTTGTGACAAATTTTTTTTTATAATGTTTTTAGAGACATATCATAGTGGTTGTCGGCTGATGGAACAAAACAAAAATTAAATGCCAAACCATCCAGAAAAATAGATTTTCTAATCTATTGGTTTTTTTTTGGACAGCCAAGAGTTTAGTGCATTTCAAGATTATGAATCAAGGTCAAACTATCACTACAGAAGTATACTCTACAATATTGACCATTATCACTTGAAGCTAAAGCTTTTTGATACCTGCTTAATAGAAAAGTTCCTCTACTTCTCGGGAACAATGCTTGCCCATACATTGCCAAATTGACTGAGATTAACTGGGACCTTTTACCATCTTCTGGATAACCATCTCAGACAAAAATGTTTTGACATCCAAGATAGGGTACTATCCGCATAGAATGAGTTTTTGACAGTAAAAAAAAAAGCTTTTTTTATAAAAAGAATTTGTATTTACTATTACGTTGGAAGAAGGTTAACTGTAACATAATTAATTTATTATGATAATTAAATGTATTCATTAGTTATTTGTTTATTTTAAACTTCTTTAATAAAAAGGATATGGCTTTTTCATGGCTTATACTAAAAGGCTGAAAAGTTCTAGAATTTTTTTTTTTTTTTTATTCTCAATAAATAGAAATATTTCTCAAATATTTTGTACCTACTGTAAGAAATATTCGTAAAAGATTATAAAATAATTATAACAAATGTTTGTTATATCTCATACAATTTTTAAAAAATTTGTGACCGGAAGATCTGTAGTGACTGTTTTTGGTCAAAATTAGAGCAGGGGATAAAACAACAAAAATATCAATATTTTTCAAATCTTTCAGGGTTGATTTATTTATGATTAATAATGGTGATGCATTACAATATACATTTTAAAAATCAATGGTTGGGTTTCTCATTATGCTTTATTTAAGGTATATATTATATTGTTACTGTAATGACATGCTACTGTATGAATTTCTATAAAATTAAAGTATAATATCTCTAAAGCTTCTCAGGTTTAGATCAGGAAAGATAATATTAAATGATCTTACTTAAGTTTAGCTTCTATTTAATCTAAACTTATGGTATTGTTGAATAAGGGGCATTTCGTATTTTTTTTTTTTTTTTTTTTTTTGTCTGGCATAAAAGTTACATGATCAACCTCCAGATAGAGGAATCATTGAAGTATCAGTCTAAAAATGTCATCATTATTGTTACCATTCTTAATTTTCTCTCTCAATTTTACTTGTTAATTCCTTCTTATGGCGTGAAGCTTTTATAGGTATTCCTTAAGATTGATTGTATACTTGTATTCTATTCTTCAAGATTTAGTGAAGCTATGATTAAACTTTTATCAGAGTAATTCATGGAAATTGTGCATTTTTCTTTTCAGCCATCAAAAGTGAAAGGTGTTGAAAATTTAATAGAAATAGAGAATCCAAATAGGATTCAAAGAAAACCTAAAAAAGCTCCTACAACTAACGTTCCTGAAGCTGCTCCAAAACCTGAATTATCTCGAAGAGAAAGGTAAAAGTTAATTTTAATTTGATTATTATAATTATATTCTTAAGTTTCAGTTTTCACATATGTTATTTATAGCAGGTGAAGAAATTTTATCTGGTAAATGTTTCATTTCCAATTTTAATTTACCAATGAATTACATGTTATATGGTCTTCTTAGCCCCAAAACATCTTGCTAATAGGTGAATATGTGTGGGACTGGTGCATGAGTTACTGCAAATAGCCTAACTAATTTTAACAATTTTTAGTGCAAGGGAACAGAATAAAAAATCTAACTGTCCCAGCCAGGACTCGAACCTGAATCTCCTGCTATCCGGGCCGGTGCATTTTCCACTTATGCTACCGGGACAAGTCTGATAAGTTATTAATTAATTAACTGATTAATTATATGATAAGTTATTAGTTAATTCCCCACACTAGTGTCGAGTCTAACCTCCGCGGCCGACGAATATATCGTCTTATGCTCGAAGGAGCTGACATTGTCAAGCTGTTTAAATGACTCGTTATTTACTTTTAATTTTATAAATATTATTTTTTGTGGTATATAATCCCCCAAAATTGTTAAAAATAAAAAAAAAAAAAAAATATTAACTTTAATTATCGAGATTAAATGATTTTGTGAATAGATATAATTTAAAAATTGTGCCACAGGTTTCAAGGTTGGACTAATTAAAAAATTAATAATGTACCACGGGTCAATTATATTGATTCAATATATTATTTTCATTATTTCATAATTTATAAATTTGGTTTGGCAGAGTGGCTTGATGGCTTTTTAGCCAGGAGGATTGTATCGGAGGGTTTTTGGTAATGGAATCTCAGTAGTTCAGAGGAAAGGGGGTTTCTGTGGTCTTCAGTTTTATTAGGAATGAAATTTTGTAGAGGGAGAAATAACTGTAGTCTAGAGGTTTCTTTGTAGGTTTGATTGGGCTTTTGTGGATTGGATGATTGGTTTGAGCGAGAACTGCATGGTTATTACGCCTTGGGCTCTTGTATAAGTAAGGGGGTTTTGCTGATGGGGAAGAGGGGAATATTTAGGGTTGGGTAGAAAATTTCAATTAAATATTTTCTGGATTTTACTATCTCTCTGGAAATTAAATAACTTTCTTGACATATAACATCTACAATAAGCCACGGATAGAGAATGAAATTCTCAAATATTTAGTTCCTATTCATTATTGTTGTATATATAATGTATGTGCCACAATATGGACACTACGAGCAAATTTAGTTCAATATTGAAGAAAATTCTGTTGATTTTAATTTTTTCACAATTTTATCTAGTATCTTGAAACGCCTAATTTTTCTAGTAAGTAGAGAATTTATCTCATCCATGACTGTCGTTTAATACTTGTATAGAAATCTCTCATATCATATTTTTTTTTTTTTTTTTTCAGGGAAGAGATTGAGAAGGCCCGAGCTACAGCTGCCTATCAAAAGATGCATGCTGAGGGTAAGACAGCTCAAGCCCGTGCTGATTTGGCCCGCCTTGCCATTATCAAGCAGCAACGTGAAGAGGCCGCCAAGCGCCGAGAGGCTGAGCAGCGAGCAAAAGAGGCTGCTAAACAGAGTAAAACTGCTGAAACACAGAAGGCACTTGGAAAGAAGTAGACCACACCTGCTCCCTGGCCTTCAAACCCTTCTTTGTAAATTTTCCAGAGTTATTGCTGTTAACTGTTTTCTTATGCCCAGATAATAATAAATCAATAAATGAATATTAATTTATAATAAACATTCTTTCATCATTTTAATCACAATTTTTTTCTTTGAGTAATATTCTTAATTAAAAGTGTTTTTTACAGATGAATAAATAAATATTTGTCAAAACCTGCAGGAATTTTTTTTTTTTTTTTTTTTTGTAAAAATTTAATTGATAGAATATTATGTTTTATTATTATTTTTTTTTTTTTTTTTGTGATACCTTAGGTAAATTTTATTTACCTACTATATCCATTATTATTACTATATCCATCTATTTAGTTCTCATTTATTTATTTGGTCATATTTATGAATTATTTAATGAATAAATAAGCAAAACTCATTTTTATAAGCAGCAACTTCCTTCATTCTACAGTGGGAGCCCATTTTATTTAAGATAATAATCTCAATTTAGCTCCTTAAATTGTATACACGTAGTACCGCCATCTTGATAACTCTGGCACAAGTACTTTTAAGTGCGGTACTTCAAATTGTGGCAGTATTAAAGGAATCACTTTGCTAATCAATGACTTTGTCGTCCTATGCTTTTCTTATTGGTCTCTAATCATTCTCATAGCTCGAGAACTCTTTTGTCTCATGCTTAATAAAAAATTTGTTTTTTGAATTTTAGAAAATGTCATTGCTATTCACCATTCGGCTATTTTTACTCTTTGATAATAAAGTTAATCTAATAAAATCTTGATGTTTCAAGTGACATTTTGTTCTGCTAATGATAATTATTCTAATAATTAAGTATCAAATAAAAATACAAAGTTATCCTTTACATAAAATATTTTTATAAAAACTTGATCATTTCAATCTTAGGCCATCTTCAGAAGCTCTCATGGTGAAGTGCTTACTCCACGGAATGGATCTCTACTGAGTGTTCTAATATGTACATTTTATGAGAAAGAAAACTTGGTCTTTATGATTGTGGGACAGATAATTTGATGCTCGATTTAGAGCCCAAAAATGATTTTTACTAATCTAAAAAGTAAATACAAATGGAGTTTTTGACTGTAGAGATTAATTGTAGATGTTTTTTGTAAGGGTTCGGTCAAAGTAGATTTTAAAAAATTTGTATTTTTTAAAATTGTATTTTTGGATCTATTTTGACCAAACCCCTAAAATGAAACATCTACTAAAAATTGAATAATTTTTTAATTTTATGTTTCCTACAAACTTATCACTCTAAAGAGCTTATATGTATTGTCATATCACAAATGGTATTTTTGTGAAATCAATCTAGAACAAGTGAAGCACAAAATATGTACTTAATAAATTTAAAAGCAACATATCTTTTATATTTGTTAGCTCGGCAGTCAGGTGTTTAAGATATTTGACTCTTGAGCCAAAGATTCCAGGTTCAATGCTCACAGCGCACAGTAAGATTTTTCTTTCTTTCTGTGCTTCTGTTTGTAATGACCCAGAGGATTCCTGGTTTGTTCCTAGGGAACATCCAGCCCTAATTTGGTACCATTCTTCATTAATTGGGGAAAAATGAGGTAACCAAAACATTGCACATTTCCCCCTTGTGGAAGCTCTTATATGGCCTGTTTCTGGACTAGATATTCTCAATTTTCTCTAAATTGCCAGATTATTTTAAAAAATAACCACTATTCTCTTCGTTGTTAGAAATAAGAATTTTTGTTGTTGGAAATAATAAAATTTAATGAAAATATTGCATTTTTTCAAATATAATCAGTTCTTAACTGATAAATAAATTTCTTATTTGTTAAACATGCATATTTTTTTACAATTTGTTCTAAACATGGATATTGACCTAATAAACTTTTCACTGTACCTGCAAAATTTTGGCCAACTGATAGCAGAATATTTATGAACAAATAATCTATTATACTAGAATTTATTTTATTTTGCTTACTAGTGCTGTTATGGTTAGCAAAGTGTTTCTGTAAACAAATTCTGTATGTATGAAGCTTTTCTCAGATATTATATTTCCAAGCCTCAATTTTTTCATTAAGATAGAGTTATTAGGCTAAAAGCCAAAACGAGGTCAAGTTAGAAAAATTTTTCATTTAAAAATTTTTTCTTCTTCAAAAAATTTATTTGATTAACATCCAATGATACTGTTAGAATTCTCCTAGCTTCTGTGAAATATTCTAAATTCAATTTCAGGACCATTTTCTTTATAACCCCCCCCCCTCTCTCTAATAAATGAGAAAAATATTTGTTAATCGGCTGAGACAAAATCACTGCCTTTCCATATAAAAATTTCTTTCTTGCTTAAATGTTCCCATACCATATGAGCTTTTGGTCTGTTACTGTCTCTGTCACTAAGTGTAAATTATGCAATTTCAAAACTGATATGTCACTAAAACAATGTTTTAACTTTTTTTTTTGAGAATCTTGGAAGTTTAGGAGGGATTATAAAGGAAATATAATGGTAAGAAAATTGGGTTTGTGTTCAGTAGTACTATTTTTCTCTGTGAAAGTTCATAATATTATTAAAACCTACATGTTATTTAATGTGATTATTTGACTGCCTTATTGGATGTTTTAGTTTAGAAAATTGTACAACAAAAATAAGATGCCAATGGCTAAGGGAATGATTTTTTTTAATTGTGAGTATCTTCTTAGCTTTTTGTACTTTTTTTATTTACTTCAAATGGTTAAAATATGTATCTTTGAATGTTGCTTTCTGTATTAAAGACATTGGTACCTTACCTTCTATTACTTAAAAAAAGGTAGTATATAACTTGTTAAAACTGATTAGAGCGGTTAATGTTTTTCAGTCCTGAACAGCAAAAAAAAGTAATTGTTATAAAACAATTATTACCTTGCTTTGACAATTAAATTAATTTCATTAATTCATATTTTAAATGGAGAGAAAGTGTTGAAACTAAAATCACTTACTGATTTGAATTAGTTAAAAATTAAAATGANAAAAAATTGGTAGTCGTCAACTCCAGTTATAGAATGTGTGACATGTTTTTAGATTGCTGTAAGCTTCGCATGTGCATCCAAAAGGAGGGGTTTGCAGATAACCCCTGATTTCACATACACAGTTTTAAAGAGCCAAGTTATAAAATAAACCCATAGTTTGGTAACTCATCATTTCAAAATCAGTTATTTAGATTTTTTAAATCTTACTATGAGGAGAAAGATAATTTTTTTTTATACTAACAATTTCATCATATGTCATTTCATTTATACCAAGGCAATTAAGCAAGTTTTTTTTTAATAATGGGAAATAATAATATATTTATAAATATAAAGTGATTTGTACATAATGTTTGTACCTATGAACTGTTATTGTTTGTTTTTGTACTTGCTCTTAGTTGCTAAGTTATTATGCATGTACATGTCCGTTGATTACTGGAATCTGAATTTCTCTCAGATTCTGCTTGTGTTTATATAACTAATTATAAGATATGAACTTGTACCTATTATACTTATCCACTTTTTCTCACTAAGATTTAATTGTTTTTATCATTATATTATTTTCTCCAATGCAATTTTTAATTAAATGTATATATTAGGCTACCACTCTCAGCTACATGGAATATTGTCTTGGAGGTTGGCTGAAATAACATCTCAATCTTTTTGATCCATTAACTCTCTGCAGGAAACCACAATTAAAACTGTAATAATATTTTGCTTTAAAATTTAGAAATATCAATAAATAAATACTTTTCTAAGGGAAGGTTATAAACCATAACTCTTCAACTCTCAAAAATTGAAGAAAAAAAAAAAAAAAAAAAAATGTTATTCAATTTAAAAATATTTTAATGTTTTGGTATTATATCCAATCTTTATGTCTTTCAATATCTTTAAATATTTTTTTAATATTGAACCCTCTCAATACATGGGAGAGCCATGTCAACACTGTTGTGCAAATTTTATAAACAATATAATACTAATGATTTAAAGATATCAAAATTAAGAAGTGTTATAATCCTGAAACATTGTAAAATTTTATAAAATATAGAAAATAATACAAAAAATTAAATTTTTTGAGAGAAAAGAGTTGTGCTTTGTGATCTTAATTTATAAAATAATTTGGACCTCCCCAATTAAAGGATAACAGAAATAAATAAATAACATGGAAAAGGTTAAGGAACAATATGAAGGAAACCAATTTTTTATATGCCCATTGAAACAACCTTATAGCTGTTTGACTTTAGACGTATGGCAGAGAAGTAAGTGTCTTAACATAGATTTTTCCAACCCTTTCTATGTCTTGCCCATTTATTTTAGAATCTGTCTTAGTGGACATCTCATAGTTCCTTTATGAAAGAAAGAAGTTCTACTTCATAACGCTATATTGTGAAAGGTCAGCCAATCTCAATTGATATTTTAATAAAATTATGTCACCTATGTAAATAATTTTCATACGTGTTTAAAACAAAAAAAAAATATATATATACTTCTTACGACATTGTTACTTAACCATCCTATGTTCCCAATGTGAATTTTTTTTATTATTATTAAAGAAAGCTTAGGGAATTATGATAAATATTCCTGTCAATTCTTAAAATATTTTCATTGATAAAAATAAATGTTTTTCCTCTCTTATAATCCAAAAAATAAAGGCAGACATTAAAAATGGAGCCTGTATTAAAATATCTTACCAGCACTTTAATTCATAATTATTAGATTAGATTAAATTGCATAACTTGATTGATTAGGATGTATACATAAATTATCTCTTGCATTCAATTTATATAATAATACCACTTATAATCTATAATAACAAATCATACTCAAAATTAAACAACAGAACTATAGACAATTAAAGAGGAAAACAGGGTGGCAATATAGAGTAATTATATTAAAATGAAACAATTTTAATTACTATTGATAAGAGTAATAATAATATCAAGCTAATAATTATACAATTACTTTTAATAAGAGTATCACCATAGTAGATTCCACAATGAATAGTATCTTTTTGCAACATAGTTCATAAAAATGTCTATTCTGCAGATGCTTAACTGGAGCATTTCAACATGTATTCCACCCATTGTTAAGAGAGAGCTATTTTAAAGCACTGAGATCCAGACATCTAAATTACTTTCTCAGTCAAGTAACTTGTGATTTATTCCTCATAACCCGCAAATCTCGACTAGAGGATGAGTAGCCCGCTGGGCAAATATGAGAAAAAAAAGTAGAAGGCATGCTACCCAGCTATTCTGAGTAATAATATTAAAATACCTCACCTTAGCTCTCTAATTGATCTAACCAGTTATTTTAACAAATTCATTTATTTATCTTCCTCTAAATAACCTACTTAAATTATGTCTATGTTCTATTATATATAAAAGAAACCTAGTGCAGTTTTAGTCAAAATAGTTGGGTGTTTTTAGAGGCATACTAGAAATCCTCTGGGTCATTGCAAATAGAAGTGGAAAAAAAAAAACTTAACTGCACTGTGTGCATTGAGAATATGGGTGGGAGCTTAGGCTTAGGAGTTCAGTTCCCTAACCTTTGGAACACCATCTTAAAATCTGTTCAAAAAATTTTAACATTATCTAATTTCTTCCCTCTTACTCGGCCTTTTCATTTTTTCATGTTATTTCATAGTTAACTTATTGTTTCAGCCATGTTCTAAAGTTCACTTCTAATTAAAGGGTTAAAAAGAAAGTTTTGCATTTATTAACTAAATAAATCTGAACATTTGCGTAATAACATTCATTTATAACCATCTCCCACATTTTGGGTTGAGTCTCGACACAATAAAAATTAAATGGTTTCGAATCAAAAAACCTAAAATGGCATTTTCAGGTTTGTTTTTCTTTTAAAAAGTGTTGAAGTTGCTTACTTCCTCCAAACACATTAAACATCTTGTTAAGGACTGTTATTAAGAAATGATTTTAGCAATACAACTAAATCTAATTTATTAAGTTAATATAAATAAATAATTTTCTAGTACTATTTAATAATCATAAGTTACTGCCCTAAAATATAACAATAATTAATAAAATCAATTATATAAAAAATGTCTAGGTGTGTGTAATTTTTATTTTAAGACGGCACAAATGCATTTCCTGCTTTAATCGCATCGTTGATCTATGTGAAAAATACGAAAGAAAAAATTGGTAGTCGTCAACTCCAGTTATAGAATGTGTGACATGTTTTTAGATTGCTATAAGCTTCGCATGTGCATCCAAAAGGAGGGGTTTGCAGATAACCCCTGATTTCACATACACAGTTTTAAAGAGCCAAGTTATAAAATAAACCCATAGTTTGGTAACTCATCATTTCAAAATCAGTTATTTAGATTTTTTAAATCTTACTATGAGGAGAAAGATAATTTTTTTTTATACTAACAATTTCATCATATGTCATTTCATTTATACCAAGGCAATTAAGCAAGTTTTTTTTTAATAATGGGAAATAAGTTTTTCAGGGATTTTCTAAGCTATAATCAAATGTTAAGAACTTAGATTAACGAGCTTAGGCTGATGGTCTAAAAATGTTTTTTGTTACAAACAGAAGTCAAAGGAATGAGTCATTGTAATTAATAACGTGATAATCAAAATCAGTGAAAAAGAGCATGTATAAAATAAATAAAAAGTTTTCATTAGGTCCTTAAAAATGCACATTACTCAGATTACAGAGCATGTACTAGGTCTTCAAAGATGGCGTCTCTGGCTCACAAGCACATCTCCATTCTTGAATAGATGTTATCTAAAGATCTCTGTATATGAACTCGAAAAATTTATCTGCTGGCTTCCAATATTCTTCCCCTCATCTGATCTGGTGTATGAGATCGGGAGACCTTGCTGGTCTAGAAATTGGTGCATTGTGGTCTGTCCATTTGTTTCTAAACTTACTGCTAACAGCTCTTATTGTTTGCTGTGAATAGTGTGCAGGACATCTGTCTGACTGGAACTACATGCATAGTCTTTTGAGAAAGGTTACATCTTCAAGAAGCTGTGGGAGTTACTCTTCTATGAATCTGGAATAATCAGCTTTGTTGAGTGGGCCATCTAAAAAAAAGTAAGGCCAAATTATTTTATTGTCTAGTATTCCATACTGTAGATTCACTGATCAAGGATAATGTCTGTATACCTGGTGTTTCCTATGACTAGTAATGGCAATTATGTCTTTTCAGACTCCAATCACTCATAAATGTAGTCATCTGAATAAGAGTGCAGATCTGAAAAAATGCATATTCCACATAATCATCTCATCACCCCAATTGCTAAACTCCTGCCTAAGCATCCTGGCATGTCCAGATAAAATTTGGTGGACTGTTTTTATCCAGGAAGATATCCTTGTGGACTGTTCCTCCTAACAATCCAGTTTGGCTATATTCTGAATGTTGAGGTGTGGATTTGACCTTACTCTTCTAATGATGTCCCCATCTCTTTCCCTGTACACCCTTTCGTAACAAAAAATTCCTTGGCATGCATAATTATACAAAATATTATAATTCATAATATTACCTTATAGGAAGGTAAGACCAGGTCTGAATAGCACCCAGAACAAAGTCTCCGTTTACTATGGCACTTGACAAAAATCATAATAGTGTCAACTATTTTTTTAGTTATTTTACAAAGAAACAATTACTTCTTCTTAGAGTACATCCTTGGCATTTGTTACTGTTCTTCTAATACCTTCCTTCCTTATATGCTAATCCAGCCAGGACTTGACCTACCAAGCAAGTCCTCCTTTAACAAGATTGAACTCTGCATAGTAAGATATTGGAAGTTCATAAATGTGTGACAGAAAATTTCCAACTTTTTTACTCTTAATAATAACTCTCCCAAAATGACCAAAGAAATATTGAAACTCATTTGTAACAAGTTAACATTTTTAGCCCATCGGCCTATGCTTGCAAACATATAAAGCTCTAAACATTTGATTATTGCTTAGAAGATCCCTGGAAAAAATAATTATTCTCCGTTATTATAAAAATAGATATTTTTTACTGCCTTGGCAATATTGTCAGTAAAAAAGTGATGAAAATTGATCAGCCACATACTCTTATTTCTCCTTAGTAATAAGTTAAAAAATTGAGGTATGACATCTAATAGCTAATTTTGAAGACGCAGCAGCTTTACTTTTTAAGTTATCCAACTGTGGGTTTCGGTTTCTTTCATAACTTTGTATGCTTTTTAAAATAGTGTGTATGAAATTGGAGACCATCTGCAAACCCCTATTTTTGGGCATAGATGTGTCATGTACCAATCTAATAACAGGTCACACATTCTAAAACTAGGGGTGACAGTCAAACAATTTTACCTCATATTTTTCGCTCAGATCAATCATATAAGCAGGAAATGCAATTGTGTAGACTTTAAATGAACACATGAGAAATACAATATGATGCAGATTTAAATAAATCAAAGAAAGTGCAATGAAATTATTAAGACATCCTATAACTGAAATATTCCCAAAAATTTATTTTATTTGCAAAAACTGATTTACTCTATCAGATGATAATGAAGTATTCGGCAGTTGTATATTACATGCTGGATATCTTGTACCTGTGTAACATCACAAGGGCAATATGGTGTTAATGATATTTTAAATTTATAGAAATAAACCCTTAATGGTCTATGTCCTGTAAATGTTTGGTTATGCGTGCTGTAACATTGAAATCTGTATCTATTCTGTACTCAATCATGGAAAAAAAACTTTTTTGTATGGTATCCTTTTTGTGTTAAAATCCATAAGTTGTTCCATTCTAAAATAATCTTATTAAATAACTTTTCTGGCATTTGTGATAGCTGATTAGTAGTGATAAATGTTTTGGATAGAGTCTATGGCAACCTGACTGTCTGTCATTAGATTATTTTATGTTCCTTGATTAAGTCTGGCATATAATTACCTCAAAAATTGTTCCGTTTGGTTGTTGGAACAATATTCCAAGAGCCTGTATCCATTTTCATATATGTAGTACACTACAAATTCACGCCCTAATATAATATAAAGCTCCAAATTCAAGTTAAGTGTCTTCCTTCAACACCTGCACATCAAAGATTTTAGCAGGATGCATCCAAAATCCATACAGCACTGGCTCATCATATTTTAGCTGCATCCTTTTTTTTTTTCTGTGTGTGTGTGTGTGTGTGGAGGCCCCTACAATAGGTCAGTTAGAGTGACAGTAAGAATCTTGGACATTTTAGCCGTAATTGATTTTATTACTTATGGTTAGTTTATAAGGGCAGTCATTTTTAATAAATAGTACAATATAGTCAGTTATTTATATTTACTTCATAAATTAAATTTAGTTGAAAGTGCCAGCTCATCCACATCTGACAATAGTCTTTGAGTTCTAGTAGATACTAGGAGAATGAAAATTTTATTATCCACAGCATCAGTCTGCTGGATGAAGATGAACAGACTGCGCAGTAGCTGACAGTGATTATAGGCTAGATTTAATTCCCTTCTGACTGTGCTGTAGTGAATAGTGTCGGAGATTTCATCTTGGTCTAATTTGAATACAGAAGTTTTACATTACAAAATTGCATGTAGGTTAAGTGTAGAAAGTGTTTAGACAAAATGCTACCTGAGCACCTCCAACACTTTGTTGAAAATGCCATTTTAGGTTCCTTTAATTAATTTTTATTAGCAGGATGTGAAGACTGCCCAAAATATGGGAGATTCTATAATAAATTATGGTTATTACATAATTTCTGAAATGTATTTAGTTAATAAATGCTATTATTTCTTTTTAATCTTTAACTTACAGTGAACATCTGAATATGAGTAAAATGAAAAGGCTGAATAGAAGGCCAACAATTTAAGTGTTAAAGAATTTTAAACAGCTGCAAAGATGGTGGTCCAGAGATTAGGGTAGTGACCTCTAAGCCAAAAATACCACCAACATTCTCAATAATAACCAAGATCTTAGTTGGTTATTTTGAAGAAGAGAAGCAGTAAATTTTTTAAAATAACTGGTTTGATCAATTAGAGCTTAAAAGGTGAGTTTAATTATTTTAATGGTCCATTTTATTACTTAGAGTAGCCAGCTAGCATTCCTTCTACTTTTTTTTTCATATTTGCCCTGCTTGTTACTGATCCTGTAATCTCTTAATTATAAGAAATAAACCACAAAAATTACTTAACACATCATTAACTGTAAGATGAACTGCAACTCAACTACTTGACTAAGGATTGTTAGGAAGGATCGATGCTTAGGCAAGAGATATAGTTGCAAGTCACTACTTCCATATAAGCATATGCACACTTGTTGCCACTGCACAAGTAGACCAATACAGAAACACTAGAGTCAGAGATATCCTCCATACTCTGGTTTACAACATACTAATTCAGGTATTCAAAATTAAACTTAAAGATAGCGATCTTGGTGATGCTCAGTTGACGGATGTGTGACAGCAGGTCTTGGTTCTTTGGCTTCTGATCTAAATTATCCTAAGTTACCAAGTAAAAAGAAGCTTTCTATCATGTTTTTGATGAATTGGCAACGGACGGTCCCTCAATGTCAAAAGACATTGAGCAGCAAACACTTGGGTACACCTCTATTGGCATCAGTCGTGATAGCTTTACTGTATAATAGGTTTCAGGCTTATAAGTCTACTCAAAAATTTTTCCACTGCCAGGCTCAAGGTTCTCGGTAAGCGAGGGGTCAACATTCTTCACCAAGCTGACAATATATAATATTAAATGAGGCTTAATAGGCCATTAAAATCCACTAAACTTTGTTTTAGATTGACTGGGAAGGGTGGGGGAAGCACTCACCCATCTTAGTTATTATATTAAATGTATCCCATCATTCGATTTCAACCATAAATTAAATATTTCAAGTGTTTGCAATGAAGAGCCTTAATACCGAATTTTGATTCTATGTGATAAAAATCAGAGCACCCGCTAAACACTTTAAATTACATTCTTAAAGTTATTTTGTTTTTTTAAATGTCATAGATTATAAAATTACATTTCACATCTATTTTGTTCTATACTTTTTCTTTTGTAACACTAATAATAAACATGATATTAAGATTTAAAATTTGTATCTCCATATAAACCTCCCCCTTTATCAGATAGATTTCAGCCATTATAGATCTCATTAACGGTTTGGAAAATAAGCTAAAACACCATATTTGGCTCATCATTTTAAAAATTGCGAATACTAGAGCCAGTACAGACACATACATATAAAGTTAGTAGCTTATTTAGGATTTAGTCTAGGGCAATATTTCGAGAATATATTTTTTCATCAATACACACAAAAAAATTTACCTTTTCGAGTGATTACTATTTATAAAATAACTTTATCTGAAAGCCTGCTTGATAACTCACACATTATATACATAAAATGAAACACTCACTGGTTTGATATATAGCAATTAAGAACAGGTGGGATAGAGAGTGCAGCACACACACAAAAATATAAAATCACAAGGAGTAAAATTTTCGGGTATCTCTCGCCCTTCGTCGTTAAGGAGTGAAGAGAGACTTCGTGGTGTTGTCTTGCAGAAGGGAAAGGCGATTGGGTTTTCCCTAATCCTCTTATTTTTGGCAATTGATGCCAGGTCTTAAAGTGGGTTTGATAATGTGGATATAGGCGCACTCTCTCATCTTCAGTTGCAAATCTGAAGCCATGTCGGGAAGTTGTTCAATCACTTGAACTTGGAAAACATCATTAAAACTCATTAAATGACGCTGAGCATGCCTTGCTGTGGGAAGAGGGGGGAGGGACTGTGGTTCTGAACAGGAAGGTCAGTGGTTATTAATTCTGAGATTTAAGAGCGTAGCACATTTTCCTACGAAAAAAGCTGGACGAAAATTGCATTGAAGCAGGTATACACAATTTTTGGATGTGCAGTTGATGAGGATTGGATCTTATATGTTAAATGGGTGTTGACACTGGAGAATATGTTGCCAGTTTTTATAATTGGACAGGATAAGCATCTGCTTTTGTTACGAGGCCAAGTACCTTGTTTTGGTCAATTTGTGAGGGTTTTGCTAGATAGTTTTTTTCTGTTTAGTATAGTAGTAGTAGTTTTTGTGGTACTAAGGATACAGAATATTGTATAAATATTGTTCAGAATAATAGGAAGGGCTTCGTGTATCTTGGTCTTGATAACTTCTACCCCAGGGAAATATTAAGTAACCAACCAGGTAAGGAGTTAGAGCAATAAGAGATTTAGGTTTAGGATGGAAATATATATATGCAAATTTATAAACTTTTTAACAGGATATATTTTTAGCTTCTCAAATATAGCATTTGTGAATGAATATTGGTTAACATTTTTTTAAAGTCACATCATGGTACCAATGGGAATAGACTAATTTTCCCATGTGAAATCTGTTAAAATGTAAAAGGTAGGAAGGGAAGGAGAGATATTAGATTAAATTCACTTTCCTAGAATATATGTATTTTTTTGGTGATAATTAAATTAAAAAAAAAAATATTCTTGTTCAACATGAATTGTGAGGATTAGCATTATCTTGTTTAATTCCAATTATTCACCGATGAGTTCAAATTTCTCATCCACTGGGAAAAAATTTGAGAAGAATAACACCATCAAATTTTCAAAAAAATGTGAAGCATGGATTTTTATTTTCAAATTGCCTTCTTGAAGCAACTATAAAAACAGTGACCTAGCCATTCCTTAAGGGCATTCAGATTTAAATCAGTAAACTCACTTTTCATCACTTCATTTTTTTCATTCATCCTTTTTCATCCAGGACGGGTCAAAATTCTTCTTGTGATCTCAAAAGTAAAGGTTAGGCCACCAGGAGAAGTCTCAATTCTCCTAAATGCCAACTATTTCCACCACTGAGGAAAATTAGGAATATTTTGTCAGACTAGTGTAAAAGACAAGGAGGGATGCCACAGTCAAATCCAGTTTTGCCAGCATAACTAAAGTTTTCGTCAAATTAAGGAACCTACCACAGGTGAAATTCCAATATGAGGATTTCTAGACTTCTACCATCACAGAATTTTATAAGGTGCCACACCTACCTTTGTTAGCCCTGTATCTCACACCATCTAAGAAAGGGGCTCATACTTCAATTTTGCAGCAGTTAAGGAACTTAAGCCATGCAGTACAAAATAACCATATTTGGATGGCATCCAGCCAACCAGGAATATGCAGCTCAAGGAATATACTCACTTTCCGGGTGAGGTCAGGACCAAGATATGCCTAGTTGTCAGTAGTTTTAATTCAACCAAGAAAGCAAAAATGCCAACAGAAGAGCTTGGCACAAAGCTTGGAAACAAAACAAACATTTTCTAGAGAAATCTTAACAGTTAGGAAGAGGGCAGACTGTTGAACAGTCAACCCAATAAAGCTCCTAGCCAAATTATGCTTTTCTTTTTTTTCTTCACATGGTAACTAAAATACAGTGAAAAGATATTAAACTTTCATATTGGAGGGAAACTTCAGGTCAAAATAAATTTAACAAACTTCAAAGAATTTTTTAATAGATTAACTTAAGAAGACTGTATTGAACATTTATTTTCACTGCTAATGAACAATAATGCAGAAATGACATTAACATAGCTTTTGTAAATTTCTAAAAAGAATGTTCATTCTCCTATGACTCTGGGAGCCAAATAATCGCTGGACGATAAATTAGTGGATTTCATAGTGACGGTGAGCCTCTGTAAGAAAAGAAAAATATAAACAAACTATTAATCATATGGACAAACAAAAATTAGATCTAAAATAATTGATTAGATCAAGAATGGGATACTTACTCATTCTCTTGTAATTGAGTGAATAGAAGAGAATCATTGAAGCAGTACACACTTGTAGAAATGGGGCAAGCCCAGCACGCTTTGGTAACATGTACTTATGTTGCCATCTCCAAAATGCTGTTAAAAAGAAATAAAGCGTTACAAAGACACTAAGAATTTTTTTTTTAAGTAATGATATTGTGGTGCGTAATCTTACATTAAATTTTCTACAAGAAATGCAAAGGGAGGTGCGGGGTCAGCATACCTACCCGGAAAGTAGGAGACCCAGGTTTGATTCCCGGCTGAGGTAGTAAGATTTTTTTCTAACTCCCTTTGTAAGAAAATGTTTATATACTAACCATAAGCATCACAAGTCTAAGACAATGGATAGTTACAATTCAAAGTGCCTTATGTGAAAAAAAAAAAAAAAAGTTTTTCAAACAAATATATATAAGAGCCAGTACA
>KZ809250.1:8779-22251 GCA_000696205.2 Oncopeltus fasciatus | reverse complement strand
ATTCTAAAAGAAACATAACAATATTGTTTTTTGTACTTTCACTTTTCACGTATAGTATAACTACTCTTTAAGATTAAGTGCTGTATATCTCAAAAACCAGAGCTAATAAAAATTTTTCAATGTTATTTTCGTTTTTATCACCCCAAAATTAGTAGAAATAGACTAATTTAGTGTAGGAAACATTCAAAAAATATTTTTTGTTGTGCAGTGTTATTAGGATTGGAGGTAAACCTGAAGCTTAAAATGGGAATAAAATACATTATTAAAGAGCAAAATTTAGATATATACTATTGCCTTGTTCCATGTCAGATTAAAGTAACAAATGGTAAAAGAAAAAGGGCTACACCTATGAGTGTTCCCTATACATACCTCTGCTTATAGCTCCAACAGCGGCATTAGGTGATTTATTTCTCCTTGTTAACCATGCTCCTAGTTCTCCTAATTTAACTTGAGATAATGGAGTATCAGCTAAAAATTAAATTAAAAAAACACTTAAAACTGAATTTATATGATTTATAATTTCATTAAGTTACATGATTTCTAGACTTTGATGAAATATGGAGTGTGAGTGAACATATATAATGAAATACAGTTTATTGTCCAAACAATATATCAATTCAATCAATGAATTTTATATTTTGTAAAAATTGGTCTAGATGTTTAAAAAATGGTAATCAGTTAGCGAGTCACATTACTTTTAGTTACGTTAAGTTTAAGTAATAATGATATAAATCATAATTTTTTTGTTTTATTAAACTTTGCATTTCAACAGCCCAGAAGATGGCTTACAAAAAATGTACTTTTTACATAAGCCGATACATTGGCAGATAATAAAAAGTATATTTTTTTGAACTTTTTGATGAACCTTTTGGAAGGTTATTTACATTATCATTTACATATAAGTTAGGTTATTAAGTATAATTATTTACATAACTTCAGAAGTATGTTGCTATATTTATAAGTCTTACTTAAGTAACTATATGCATTGGAGTCAGGGTATGAGTGTAGGTAAACTATGTGGGCCTTGAAATAGATGTGATGAATTTGAAGATTTTAATTTAGGTGCACAAATCTGAAGTTGGAAAGGTTATAGAAAACCTGAACATATTTAAATGAGTTTTCAATGATTTAACTATATGTACCACCTTAACCAGAGATTAAAGAGACCCTTAATAGATTATACACTAGATTTGAACCCAAAATATAAAGATCATAAAATCTTAAATGAATCTAAAAAGCAATAGCTTTAACATATTTTTCAATAATTTTTGAAGGCAATTTAACATTGATATTGGTTCGTAGATTGCAAGTGTGCCTGTTACTCCTGTTACAAGGATACGGCAGTATATATTTTTCATTACAAATTGATAAGCACATCAGATACCCAGTGCCGTCTGACCTTTCAATTCAGCTGAACATAGTGGCACTTCAGTTTGGGGAAATCTATAAGTGAGTAATAAATTGATAGAGGGATATTAGTCTGATGTGAATAGCAATCCAATATTACAAAACATTGCTAAATGTAAATGTGTCCTCTTAAACTTGAGATAACTGTCAAAATAGGCCATTAAAAAAAATCTTTAGTGAGTTAGAGAGACCACAATATGTATCCAATAATCCTTGAACTGCAATATTATTTTAAGGGTATGTACCGTATTACTTAAAAAAATCAATATTTTGTCACCTCAGATTTGTGCTGAGTTAAATAGGCAGTAGAGCCCAAGAGTAGACATTTTTGTTCTGTTAGTTCATTCTCAATTAGGGCAATAAAATCAAAAGGGTAATAAGTATCAGTTTCACTAGGATCCCCATAAACTAAAAAAAAATATTTGTAAAATCTCTGAACTTTAAATTACAATTAAGAGGTCATACTTAAGTTTATGTTTTAAAGCAGGACTGCTTTTTGATTGCTAAAATATCAGAAATAATCAAAAAGGCTAAGAATTATGAAGCCAGTTATTGAAAATCAGAATGCATCATATTTTTTTTTTTCACATATCTTTTTATTGGATACATAGAGAGAAACATTAAGAATGATATGGAGGACTTTGGTCAAGAACTCCTGGATACACCTTATATTTTATATTTTAGTGCAGTAAAATGAAAAATATAAAAACACTATTATTTGTTCTACTAGTTTTGCATTAAATACCGATGACTTCTCAGGAGCTTAATAGTAATTGACTAAATAATTAGGCATTAGCCCCTGAATGCATCAATATAGATGATTTGGTGAAATTTTTTTAATGAAAATCGGAAACAAGAAAACATTTAGAAACTCATTTACTTTTCAAAATAATGAACAGAATTGAGCCTCATATATAGGATTTTAATAATTCAAAAAATGTATAAAAAAAAAGAGCATAAATGGTTTTAAAAATACAATGAAACTCCAGGCTGCCAAAAAAAAAAAAAAAAAAAAAAAAACACATTGCTAAAAATAAGCTTTAAAAAATAGTCTAATCACTTTTTAGGCATTCCTGAAACTAGAACACAATACTCTATCACACAGTTTTGTTGTTTTTTTCTTTTGTGGTATTGCATTAATTTAGTTCCTATATAATAGGAACTTAAAAGTAAAACAAGATTAAAATAAAAAAAATTAAGACATTTTACTCTTAATTTTCTATTTATACTTGTACAATTGATGGCATTTATTAGCCTTTAACATGTAAATCACTAGAACAAAAACTATAAGTCACTTTAGCTGTCAAGATAACACTGATTTTTGAAATGCACTTTATTAAAAAAAATGTTCTTAAAATATTGTATTATTTGATTCAATAAAATAAAGTTAAGTGTAGAACTTATTATTCAAATAAAGAATGGTGTGTCTTTCAAGGAGATAATCCTAACCATTAGTGCAAGTGGTGGAGGGAGAGAGTTTCTGGCTGGATAAAAGTTTAAAGCAAGATATATATTCATAGGGGGAAGGGTTATACTCTTCAGACTTCCTAAGAAACCAAAGCTAGATGATTAACTTGATTTAAACTCCTTGAAAACCAAGGCTGTGAGAGCAAACGGAATATATAGGAATCAGTCAAAATTGGATTGGAAAAAAAACTATCCAGTAATAGCTTTATTATGCTCCTCTATTAATCAATGTATAGCTAAAAATTATTCAGTTAGGATTTATTATCAATCTTTCACTTCAGTAAATCTTATATCTCCTTAATTTTAAAGAGAGACCAGAGTTAACTGTAAATTGCTGAGAAGAGAATAGTTAATTTTCAACTAATATCTCAGTTCTAGAAAGTAATGTTTTGAAGATAAGGCTCTGAGCCTTGATATTTGATTTCAATGTGAAAATTTTTTGAGAAAAGTAAAAATAAAAGCCCACGTACCTTTGCAATAGCTACTAAAAGGAATGAAATAAAAGTTTACTCAAATTTTTAAGGAAGTTGTTCAATTTGGTGAGCATTATAAGATCATTTTAATAATAATTTTTAAAGAGGGACATAAAATCAGAACCTTAATAAACTAACTTCAAATGACACAAAATAAACTTACGTTTTCCATAGAACCTCGAAGGATCATAAGGTCCATGGACTTTCGGATTATATTCAGCTGGATAATCTCCGAAACCCATATCGGAGAAAAAATAAATCGGGTGAAAATTTAATCGGGGAACAGCTGGCAAAATCCTATCTGCAGGCAGCGCCAACTGAATTGTAAAATATCATTCCATGAAATTAAATGAACTAAGAACATATTTTAAAAACATTTTAATTTATTAAAAGTAAATAGAATCATTTAGTTGAGGATAATTTAATTACTGTAAATATTCTTAATAGAAATTTAATTTCTACTCGACGTCACAAAATTTAGTATAATTAAATAATTCTTATCATAAAACTATTTTTATTGACACTGCCACTATATTGTTCTACTATAACTCAGTGATTTACAATTCAAACGTTCTTATTAAGCCTTTAAACGTTCTTATTCAATTTTAAAGGAATATAGCTATTGACGTTGTTCTAATTATAGATTATTTTAAATTTTTTTCCCATATTTTCACCACTCTTTCTTTTAAAAAAATGATTGATGCCACATCAATGATACCTAGTAAATGTTTTAAACTCCTCTTACAATTTAGCCCACGATTTCAAATTTCAACATTTAATTTAGAAACTAAAAAATATGTAAAAAAAACAACTAAAACTTGAAAAAAAAATATCAACTGGACTGTGATGGTCAAAAAATCATAGTGAAACTAATACATTATAAACTTCTATCAATTGTTACTGATCCATGATGAAGCTAAAAGACTAGAAAAAAATGGTGTTCCATCTCATTCAGGTGTTTATTTTATTATATAAAGTATTATAATTTATGTTTCCGATTACGAAACAGAACTACTGAACTCAAGGACCAACACAGTTGCAGCAGACAAACTTATTTCCATTTTTTTTAAAGATCACATATTTTGCATTTTATACCATATTAAATCATTCAAAAAGTCGTGTTATCTTTATGGTTCGTGATTATTAATTTTGTTCTAGAGTCTTTGTTGTTCAATGAATTCAAAACTGTACTTTAATCAGTGCAAAAAAAAAAGTGTTAGTACTTTATTAGTAGAGAATTTATTTTGGGGTTCAGTCAAGATTGATCCAAAATAATACAATTTTTAAAAAAATGTGTATGTTTTATTATCTCGATGTTTCGGCTTACATTGTAAGCCATCTTCAGGACAATCATGAAGGCGAGATGTTGCCAGTTGGATCAAATGTTCATTACTGTATCTCAGTAATTTTTAGCTGTAGTTATTTTTTTTTTATCAACCTTGACCGAACTCCAGCAAAATTCTCTACATATAATCTCTACTGTCAAAAAAACTTTATTGAAAGTTAATGCTTTATGACTTTTTGAATGGCCTGTTACTACTACAGCCAAATAAAAAAGAAAAAAAACAATGTTGTTAATACGGCAACATATCTTAAAATGCTTCTTTTTAAAAAGTATAATAAACAAACCAGAAGCAGCAAAACAAAGAATAAAATAACCAAAGAAACTTTTTTTTTTAAATCTAAGATTAATAAAACTAAATATTTAATAATATGGAAAAAAAAGTGTTTAATCCTACATTAAAATAATCACTCAAAATCAAAATATTTAACACAATATAAATTCATTTTAAAAAGATTTACACAAAAACAAGAAGAGTATACCAGGATTAAAAATAAACCAAGAGTAAATAAGTGGTGAAATATATTTTAAAAGTCTAAAGGGTTATTATCACTACTAATGAAAATAGAAGATGGTTTGCAGAAACCAATGAAGACGGATAATAGAAGGTATGGTATTTCAAAAGTAATAGAAGCTTATTTATCTCAAAAAAAAAAAAAGAATGGAGCTATTGAAGTTTTGTGTGTTTTTCAGTATGAGCTCTCATAGCTACACTGCCGGACAAAATTAAAGGATCACTTACAAATATTTATATTATTATTACATAAGAGATAAAAATAGAAATTCCATTGCCCCAGACTGGACTTTGTGTTGTATCTTATCCAGTTAATCCTGTACCTGTTTATATTCCCACCCGTTTATGGAGAAAAGGGTCAGTTAATCCACTTCTTTTCTTTCTTCCTATCAGTAAATGGTTAGTTGTTAGCAAAGATTCATCTTATTGAAGATTTTCTAACATTTAAGAGACTTTAGTTTTTACTTGTGAGTTTAGTAAGAACGTTGTGATGGCCAACAGAAGAGCATTGACCGAAGAGGAATCAATTCGTGCTGTTGCTTTGAGTGAAGAAGGGTTTTCTCAAAGGCATATTGCGCAACGGCTCCAGCGGTCACAATCCGTAGTGTCCAGGGTGCTTAATAGGCACCGTCGAACTGGAGGGCATACAAGAAGAGTCGGACAAGGCCGTCCGAGGTCAACTTCCCACCGTGACGAGAGATTTTTGCAACTGCATGCTCTTCGGGATCGCCGATCAACTGGTAACAGTCTGCGTGGTCTCCTCCAGAGGTTCAGGAATGTGCAAATTTCAGAGCGAACCGTGAGAAGACGACTCAACGATTATGGATTGACCTCCCATCCTTCAGCTACTGGACCTCTTCTCTCCAGGGAACACCGGGTTGAGCGCTTGAGGTTTGCTCGGGAGCACCTAAACTGGACTCAGGAAGATTGGAGCCTCGTATTATTCAGCGATGAGTCAAGATTCTGTCTCCGATCTCCAGATGGACGGGAAAAGGTATGGCGAAGGCGGGGAGAGAGGTATGCTCCATGCACTTTTTCTCCAAGGGTTGCGTTTGGTGGTGGGTCAGTGATGGTGTGGGGGGGCATAAATTTAAACTCCCGTACAGAGTTGGTTCTTGTGAACCGTGGCTCTATAACTGCTGACAGGTACATTAGGGAGGTACTTGAGCCACATGTAATACCTTTCGCCAGAAATATCGCAGGTAACTTTATTTTTATGCACGATAATGCCCGACCTCACGTTGCTCGATCAGTGCAAAATTTCCTCAGACAAGAAGAAATTGACGTTATGGTTTGGCCACCCAGAAGTCCAGATATGAACCCAATAGAGCATGTATGGGACATGCTTGGAAGACGTGTCCGCGCCCGAGACCCACAAAATTTGGCAGATTTAAGGGAAATGTTAGTGGAAGAGTGGAACAACATCCCAGAACAACATGTAAGAGCCCTGGTCGCTGGAATGGGCAGGAGAATGGAAGCAATTATCAGAGCTAGAGGTGGGAATACCAATTATTGATCGTTTTCCTCGAATTCTTCCTTTTTATTCAGTTTTGTTATTTCATTTCATTTCAAAGATTTACTTTTTCATTTTGAGACTGTAGGACATTTTTATTTTTTGATTTGTTTTCCTATTAAAAATTTCTAGAAAATAATTTTTTATTTTTTATTACCCTTATAATAAAGTGTGACTTCCAAAGAAAAAAAGAATATTTTCAAAAATACCTTATACAGTTCAGTAATTTCAAAATATTGAAGTGATACTTTAATTTTGTCCGGCAGTATATTTATTTACGATGAAATTTCAAGATTAATAAAAAAAACTTACACACATGGGATACAGCTTTAGCAGTTTTTTTTTTTTTTTTTTTTCTATGTTAGCCTCCCTTGCAACCACTTAGGGTCATTGGAGGGAGGGGCTGTCTACAGGTTGCCACCCCATTTTTTTTTTCCCACGAAAGGAGAAAATTCGTCAGAAATCGGAAATCGCCCCGCTCAAGATGCTGCCAGAAACCAGAAAACAGGTTCGGCCTTATTGTCAGAGGGGACACAGACACTGAGATCCTCTGATGACTCTGGACCATGGATGGTGAAATACCTCTAGGCCAGGCAATCCTATCCGCCATCCTAAGCTGATCACATTATTCGCCTTTGCAATGGGAGAGTCCCACGAGCTGAAAACAAGGCAAAGGAACGCAGAAGAATGAAATGAATGGCTAAGGACTCCCTATGCTGAATGTAACTAAGGAGTGAAACAAAATCAGAAGATTTTTACCTTCTTATTAGTGTTAGGAATTACTTTAAGGAGAAAAAGATTAGCGAAAAGAAATTTGTCCACAGTTTTCTTTACAGAAATTATTTCAAAAGGCACATTTTGAAATAGGAAGTAAATATATTAACGTGAAATAATTTACTGCGGTTATAATATATGTTTGACTTATAAGTCTCTTGAAACATAAAACATAATTTATCAGAAAAAATAATTAATTAATTTCTAATAATACTTACTTGAGATGATTATTTAGATTTTATTTAAATTTCTAAGAATATGAACTAAAATGTCTGTTCGATGAACATATTGTACGCCACACACAAAATGTTCCGAAAAAAATATGAACTTATGGAGATCGTGTAGGGTGGTTAAAATTAGTTGAGGGAGAGGGACGGGGTTGGAAAATTTATGGTTTACCAAAATTTAAATTCTTAAAAATCATCCTTAATATCAGCGTAACAAAAAAAAATATAGAACAAAATAGGTGTAAAATGCAGTTCTATAATATTTTTTTTTTTTTTAAAAGGCATATGCGTTACATTATTTATATTTTATTATGTTATGTTATTTATATTATATTAAATTTTTAAGATTTTAATTTTAAGTTTAGGCGAGTCATCTTTTTTTCCTTCATATTGCCCAAATAGAGCATCTAAGAATTCTGTCAAAGTTTTATATACGCTAAGTGTATTAAGAAATTATTACAAAATTATTATTAGATTCATTAGTAGTTGTGACAAAATTCCCGACGAGAAACATATACTCAATGACAAAACATCCTTTCTCTAGTTCTAGGCTACTAATAAATGTTAAACCACCTAACTCGACTAAGTTTCATAGTAAAGGAATTATGTTCCAGGTTTCCAGGGCGCTTGAGAGGGAGAGAGAGGGATCGATCTGATAGGAGAGAGATAGGCTGATAGAGAACAGCTGATCACTGGGAGAGTTACGAAATCGATGTAGAAACATCGATTTACGTAACCCGGCGTAGTTAAAAATTGAATGAGATATTTAATCGATGTATCTTAAAGCCTTCCTTTTTCTACCAATATATTTGATCACTTAAAATTGTTCGAAGCTATGATATTGCTAAAATAATAATAAAAGGCTTTGAAGAAATTTCAGAGTAATTTTTAGAATAATCCATTACGTAATACGTTATTATTGCATTACAATTGTATGAGAATTCGATTTAGTATGCCCTTTTACATAATCTGTTATTTATGAATTTGTAATATAACAATAAAATAAATTACATTTTTAAACTAGCAACTTAGCAATGTACCATCTGGCATGTTTTTTACGGTTCAGCGGGGCAAAAAATATTTCCTTAGATTAAAAAAAAAACAACTCTGACTCGAAAACAAATTTTCTCCACTTCATTTTCTTTAATATCAAAATTCTTTAACGTTTTTATAATAGCTAAATGTTGATAAAAAAATTGTTTTTATGATAATATTGTTATTAAATTATATTCATTGACACATCGATGTATAAATATTTTGCATCGATTGTTCTGTAACATCGACATATTTGTCCTAATCTCTGGGGCAGTGGTGGCGGCCATAACACCTGAATTGCGAAGGTCGGATACTGAGAAGGTCTGTACGGGATTAGAGTCAATTTCCTATATTTTTGGGGTTGAATATGAAGTCTGACCCTACTAAGAGCGCCCGTCTGTCTGCCTTGGAGTCCTGATGGCGAGCCAAGAAGACTAGCAGAGAGAGAATACTTTAACTTTTCGCTTAGTAGACAACTACACGAAGGTCTGTCACCACACAAACACACTTCTCATTTTCAAAATGGCTACCTAAAGATGTTTATGTTTCTATTGTTCATTAAAACCAATTTATTTTTTCAGATATGGAGTTGCGAGTGGGAAACAAATATCGTCTAGGTCGTAAAATTGGTAGTGGCTCTTTTGGAGACATTTATTTAGGTCTGTAGCCAGAAAGATTAATTTTGTACATCGTGTTTCCTATCACTTGCCTTTGTATTGTTTAACTTCTTTTTTTTTTTTGCATTAATTTTTTTTATGCTATGACATTTTAGGGACTAATATTACTACTGGGGAAGAAGTAGCTATAAAACTAGAATGTATAAGAACGAGGCATCCCCAACTTCATATAGAATCAAAGTTCTACAAAATGATGCAAAATGGAGGTAGGTTTTTCCTTTAACTTTTTATAATATTATTCTGATTTTCTGGCTTATAATTATTACTTATCTATTATTGATCGCCTATAATCAAAACAATATACCATTTTAATTTAAGCTTGTTTTATGTTTTTCTGGTAGCAATTAAAATTAAAGAATTTCTTATTTACTACTCTTCTAACAGGAGTGATGAATTAATATTGAACTGAATTAATTGATTTAGATCATTTGTTATTATAGTTTTTAACATATAACTGTAAGTTAAACATTTTCATGAAATGAATTAATTATGAATGATATTATTTTTGGAAGAATAGTAGGAAAATTATATATTTGAAAGTGGAAACTTCTTTTTTTTAAATTGTAAATCACCCTGGTTTACTTTAGAGTTCTGTAGCTAATTACTTGAATATTAGTATCTGACAAATATAAGGCCTCATGATTATAAATGTTTGGTTTTTACAACTTTTTTTTTTTTTTTTTTTTTTTTTTTTTTTTTTTTTTTTTTTTTTTNTTTTTTTTTTTTTTTTTTTTTTTTTTTTTTTTTTTTTTTTTTTTTTTTTTAGCAGGTTTTGAAAAATAGTATTCACAGGATCTAATTTTTTTTTAATTTTTATTCTTTTAGTGGGTATTCCTACTATAAAATGGTGTGGATCAGAAGGTGATTACAATGTTATGGTAATGGAATTACTCGGCCCCTCTTTAGAAGATTTATTTAACTTTTGTTCAAGACGATTTTCTCTCAAGACTGTTCTCCTTTTGGCAGACCAATTGGTGAGATAATTATATTCAATTTTTGAAATATAATTACTTATTATAATTATCTATCTCATTTTATTCAAACATGTGTGGAGAGAATCGAATTTACTTAATAATGTATCTCACATTTCAGATCAGTCGAATAGATTATATTCACAGCAGGAACTTCATCCACAGAGACATTAAACCTGACAATTTCCTCATGGGTCTTGGAAAAAAGGGGAATTTAGTGTACATAATAGATTTTGGATTAGCAAAGAAATACAGGGATGGCCGAACCCATCAACATATTCCTTATAGAGAAAATAAAAACTTAACTGGTACTGCCAGATATGCTTCACTTAACACTCATTTAGGAGTAGGTATGTATTTTGAATGTTTTAATTAAAGTAGTAATAATGTTTTGATTTAGTTTCCTTCTAGCTAAAAGTTTGTATTTATTATTATATTTTAATAACACATTTGCTTTTGTTCAGAACAAATATAACCACAGATTCCTGAAGGGCATCATATAACATACACTATTTTTATGAACATTTCCGATTTGAAGCTTTTGACAGCAAAAATGTTTTCTGTACAAAATGAAGCTGTTTTTGTCAGTTTTCATTTTCTTTTAAAGTAGATATATCACCAAAGTAATATTTATATAATGGTAAATAATTAAATTTATTCAGTGGAGAGTAACAATTGTCATAGCTGGACGGAAGTTTTTCTACTAATATTTTGGGGTCTAGTCAAATTCAACTTCTAATTTTTTTTTTTTTCAGTGTATTTTTTATTAGTAATTTTTGTGCTTCATTCAGAGTTTGGATGTATTTATATTATCAATATAATTTCAGCCATTTGATAAGGTTTTATCCAAATTTTTATTGTACTAATGGGTTTAAGATTAATCTCTTACAAAATTACATGCTATATTTCTCATGATTGATATAGAAGATTTTAGCAATCAATCTAATAATGTTTTTTACGTTTTTATTTCATTTAATTTTCTTATGTAAAGAATATTGTCTGATTGAGAGTGTCTTCATAATAAAATTTTGTGTCAAGATTCTCCCTAGTCAACCACTTTTACTTTATTGTAGAAAATAATTTTAGGTGAGTATTCTAATGTTGTATATGGAGTTATGTTATTTTAAAATTAAAATTTCTGTTTATAATTTTCATGTATTCGACTCCTGGCTGTGCGATTTCTTTGATTATCAGGTCACATTCCCAAATAATTGATTTTATGGTACCTTTAAGTTTTAACCTCTTTAAAACATATTTCTTCAGTGAGTGTTATGTTATGATTTTAGAACTCAAGCCTAAGGGATGTGACTTACTACTATTTTATATAATTTATATTATGTTTTATTTACTGTATTATAAATATGATGAGTTGAATCACATTAAGGTACATTTGGTATTTTAAGTCTTTTGTTAAGAAAAATAAAATATGGCTGTTAAAACAGCATACTTTTATTTATAGTATAATTATTTTGCAATTGTATATTATTTTTTGAATAATAGAATGTAAATAAAAATAAGATAAGTTGCTTATCTTATTATTGATTTTTATAATTTATGATAAACATATTGTTGAATTATACTACTTGTATCTTTATAAATTATTATACTACTAATTACGTTAGTATAATATAAATAATTATACTAATTCTGCTAAATATGTTTATTTTGAGTTCACATTTATAAAATGTAAAATAGTCAATAGTCTTGTTAAAACATAACTGTGTATAGCCTCCAAAATAGTTCCAATTTTTGCTTTAATTGCCAATGTAAAAGAGTATCCCCTCAATTTGTGGTTTCTTCCAAATAGTATTGCACTTATAAATTCAATTGAATTTAAATGGTTATAATTTATATCAGTAGTAAGTCTATCATTATTAAATGTGAATATCAAAATGGTGGCTGAAAACAGTTACATGGCAAAGAAAATTAAAGTTTTTTTTTTAAATGAATTATGAATGGAATTATATGAATTTATGCCTGTAATAAATTGCAAAATTTTGACAGCCATTCAACAAAATTAGTTCATAGATGAAAAAACCAAGCAAGACAGTACAAATCTTTAAAGAACGATTTGCGACTATTCTATGAACACTCCTTTTTTATTTATCTAAAACCTTATGATAGCTCAAATATATGTTAAAATAGTACTCAAAAAATAAGAACCATTTTATTTTTTCTAGCTTAATGGATTATATTTAATTAAACAAAAACAGTAGTCATGAAAATAATTCTTTTAGGTTGACAATAAAAAAAGACCATCATGAAGGAGCTGCATTAACTAAGCATATTTCTCAATGCATAGTTGATCAATATTGTTTTTGAACCTTCCAAGTCAAGTAATCCCTCATACTTAGAGAATATATTTTTTACCAATAAACATTTTTTTGTAGAGTTTCATTGCATTAAACTGGGTATTATGACCCTTAGTGAGAAAATACTTTTTGTACTCGTACTTGACTCTTCAGATAATCCCTATATTTATTGGTCTGATTTTGAATTTAAAACAAAATTAGCTTTTTATTTTATTTTCAAAAGTATGTGTAAATAAAATTCAGAAAAACTGAAAAATATGGCCTGTAGACCAGTCGCAATATATACACTCTTTATTTATATTTTATAAGTGAAAAATTATGGAAGAAAGTCTTTCATGTAGAAAGCTTAATTGAATTCCGTATAGTTAATGAATAAGTATTTGATCTTTCCACTCCTAATGCTTCAATTTTTGAATAACCTAAAAATCCAAGTCTTATATAGAAGCTAAATAACTTAACTTTTAAAGATTTCCCACTTAAGAATTAAACTAGATAAAAAAACTTCACTAAATAATTAAATTTCCTTTTAAACCGAAGCTAAGCTCTTTCTGTTCATATATCTTTATCTTCACCCGGGATTTTCCAAGATTTAGTTTTTTAGTGATGGTTTTATTCTTGAGCTCTGGAGATGAATTATAAATTCTGAAAACACACACTTACTGTTTAATGTGCAAAATAAAATCTTCGCCCTAGTACATATTAAAATAAAAATCTTGTGTTTCATGAGCAGTATTTTATTACTTTATATATATATATCTAT
>KZ809249.1:91303-109328 GCA_000696205.2 Oncopeltus fasciatus | reverse complement strand
CCTGTGGGTTCCATCACACACAGGTATAAGGGGAAACGAGATGGCTGATAATGCAGCTAAAGAAGCAGCCCTTAAGGACACCCCACCCACAAACATTGTAGAACCCAGAGATGTCAAGACTTGGCTTAAAAGAAAAACTTATTTGGAGTGGGACACTCTCTGGAAGTCCGAATCGACCAACAATAAACTGCAAAGAATCAAGGACACCAACAAGGAGTGGTCCACATCGAACCGGGAGAACAGAAGAGATTAAGCCTTACTAACCAGACTTAGAATAGGTCACACCAATCTTACCCACATGCATCTAATC
Source organism: Oncopeltus fasciatus (assembly GCA_000696205.2). Taxonomy (NCBI): domain Eukaryota; kingdom Metazoa; phylum Arthropoda; class Insecta; order Hemiptera; family Lygaeidae; genus Oncopeltus; species Oncopeltus fasciatus. The sequence continues at coordinate 109,018 of KZ809249.1, read as the reverse complement.
ACTAAAGATCAACCGCCAATATGCCCTAAATGTAGCTCTCAAATGAGCGTTCAACATTTCTTCGAGGAATGCCCATATTACAATAATCTATTTACATGCAAAAACCTCCCAAGACAACTGTCGGCATCCCTGGCAAACCATGAATCCAATGTAGGCAAACTTATGTGCATTTTAAGAGAAACAAGCATGTATGAAAAAATTTAATTAACCCAACAGTCAGGGTGTAATAACCATGATGTTGATCGCCCTATAACCTGATCCTAATCCTAATTTTAAGATATTATTTTCAAGAATGAAAAATAAAAGAATATACTTGCTTCATGGCGTCTACTGATTGGTCAATCAAGTAGGCTCTCCTCCCCCTCCATTTCCAGTCCAGCCTATGACCAAGCTTATTGGTATTATTGGTCTTCTTTTTCACGCTAATTGTCCTGTCCACATTCTCAGATAAATTACTCTCTTCCACTTATTAAGATTATTATTAAGATTAAGCAGATCCTGTGTGATAGATTATTTTATTTCAATTATTATATCTTCAATAAGTTTTGATCATTTTACTCTAACTATATTCTACCAATAAGTTATTTGTTTTAATAACAATAAACAATAAAAAAATAACATTTTTTAAGCTTCTCCATTAAAAAAAATACCATGAATTAATATTTTCTCATATGGATAAACTGACTATTTTTTTTTTAAACATATTCTACAAACATAATGCTCATTATGGTGATAGTTGGTTATCGTAGAATTTGAAGAAATAAAAAGGAATTTATAAACCAAAAAAAAATTTCATTATTTCTAAAAGGCATTTTTCGGGGCAAAAGAAACATACAAGTACAATATTTTTAAAAACCCTACAAAATAAAAAAAAAACAGTCCCGCAATAAACTATATAGGCTCAAGGGGAAATGAATACATTTTAGGGCTGTAGCACACTAGAGAAGACGTATGGTTGCACAGTTCTGGCCACCTGATATATGCCCATTCCATAAAGAATGGTACCCATTAAAGGGCTGGGTATTCCTTAACTGCTCACCAGGAATCTTCTGGACCATTATAAACAGAAGCACATTCATACAGAATACATTCAAATGCATATAAGATACACCTGAAACTCAAATTTTTTATATTTAAATCTTAACGGATTACCAGATGGTAACTAAAACTTAAGGAATCTTGCTAAATAAATCACAGTAATTATTTTATTATATACTTGCCTATTGAGAGGCCTATTTTCCTATAAATTGGAGTTTTAGACGATTACAAACTGGGTTTCAGCATAGCCATCGGTACCGATCCATCAAATCACTCTTACAATCTAGTGAAGCGGTTTGCATGATCATATTCAATATATTTGAGCATTGTAAATTAATATTTGCCATAAAATGGTTTATCCGAGCAGAAAGCCCATTGATCTCCTCCATCTACACAGAAGCTCCTCTCCCGAAAACTTGGCTAGCTTCTGGCCAAAGTTATAATTAGATTTGTACCAGCAAAGGATTATCCTCTCGGCATCAATCTTCCACATTTATTAGACTTCACGTCCTTTTCCACGCATACAATGAAAATTATAAGTGTAGAGAATCTGTGTAGATAACCCATAGTTAAATCTAATGTTCAATTAAATCGGACAATCAAGGATAGTAAGAGACATAATACGAAATATCATTATGTCATTGCTGTACAAACAGCTGTACATAGTTTGTACTTATAGTTTGTACTATAGTTTGTATAGTTATAGTTTGTACTTATAGTTTGTACTTATAGTTTGTACTATAGTTTGTACTATAGTTTGTATAGTTATAGTTTGTACTTATAGTTTGTACTTATAGTTTGTATTTATAGTTTGTACTTATAGTTATAGTTTGTACTTGCTGTGAAAAAAAAATTTATTTTTATTTCCACTTGGTATCTCAGGTAATCCCCACTCCGATTTCGCTCAATAACAAACTCAACCTTTCATTGTACATTAAAAAGAGATGTCCAACATTTCATTTAGAAAACAACTCATAACTGTATANCATAATTTTTTTTTGTATAGTAATAATAATAAGAAGTAAGATTATAAATTTTGGACACTATATATATATATATTGTGTGTGTGTATGTGTAAAATGTAAAAAATGAAAACAATTAGCAATTAATTCAAATTTGAACAAACACTGTTATTTCTTGTTTTGTTTTTTCATTCCTTTCAAGGGATCCTATTCAAGAGTTCTATTTAAATATTCTCCATTCATAGGAATGTTCCTATCTTTTCAATAAACTTAAAATTAAACTAGAGTTTTATGAATCTAGTTTAATTTTAAATGAAAAATATATTTTAAAAACTTAAAAATTAAAAGTGACTGTTTAAAATTGAATTCATTGGTACCTAATTTGGCTAAAAATTTTATTTATAAGAAGTTCAGTAACAAGAAAATAAAAGATCTTTTTATATATGTATATGTTAATAACTTTTTTTTTTTTTTTGTATTGTAGGGAATAAATGGAGAAAATATTGATATGGTAAAAACCTCAAAGTTATTTATATGAAAATGCATTAATAGCTTAAGGACATATATTTGATTAAACCTTTGGATCTTTCTCATTGTATACACATACGTAAAATGATAAAAGGTGTCTTTTAACCTCCTCTTCCATTTCGTGAAGAAATATCCGTGTCCTTAAGAAAATTAAAATATGAGAGATAATGATATCCTGCCTTGAGATAAGTCGCCCCCTCGAGCCTGGATCCTTACAGCCATCTCCATCTTTCCAATAAGAGGAACCAGATGGAAGAGTCGAGCCCCAATATTAAAAAACTAATGGAAGGACGCCCCCCCACCCCGCACCATTCTGTGGGATGGAAAAGTGGAAGGTAAGCGGAGGTTATAAATAGGCCCGAGTTCTGCAGACAATGGTGTATTCCTGTCATAGGTTAAACACAGATATCCCACATATCAATATCCTATATGGTAAAGGCAGAACTCATCCCTTCCATTATGGAGTGTACACGAATTATTTGTAGACAAGATGCAGGTTTAATGAAATAATAATAACCAGTGAAATGATATATAAAGATCACTGTAGTATATAGACAGCAGACAGAAAATATCGATATACCTATAACTAGAAAATTATAAATGCATAAAATATTAATGCATAAAGATGTCATGAAATGTGACCTTAGGGACACGACGTTCCCCTCTCGCCTTCATAATAGCCAGTTGAATACAGACAGTGACAGTGAACACATGTATTCGGCCAAGAAGATGGACAATGTCCGAAAGCGCTCGCCAACAGAAGATGGTTTGCAGAAACTGTAGAAGGTATGATAGTTCATAATAGCCATTTAGATGGTTTACAATGTAAGGTGAAACGTTGGCAGATAATTTTAAAAATACACTTTTTTTTTTTTTTTTTGGATCTACCTTAATGAAACCCCCACAAAAAAAAAATCTGATAATAAAATTTTTATTTTTTAAGAAGAAAATGAGTGAAAATTGATATAAACCCAAAATTTTAAAGTAAATATTTATTTACGATAAATAAGCCTTTAATTTTCCACACCAACCAATGATTAGTCATTTAACCTTTTAAAAGTAAAACAATTGATTAAGATTAGTACTTAGCAAAATCAGACTAATCGTACTGGGTTTATATATATCTACAACTTTTATTAAAATTAAATCACTAGCAGCCCAAGTAATTTCGAAGATAACAAGCCTCTGTCAGATATATTCTTTATTATCAAACCGAATCTTATTGTAATTAGAACTGTTATTAAAATATATTTTCTGTTCATCACTAAATTTGAATTCGTAGGGGTGTAATCTGAAACCAGGCGAATGAGTAAAAAGCATTTTATGTGGCAGCGACCATTTTCCCATTAAAAAACACAACTCAGCACATATATTGTATAATTCAAACTATGATATAGTTATTACCTCATTATGGTGCAATTGAAAGAGTGATAAATTAAACAGCTGATAACTTTTTTATCCACGAGACAAAAATTTCATTAGCATACAATATAATTAGATCTTTAGTACAAGACTCTGAATTAGAGAATAATTATTTATTTGTAAAGTATAGTCACTAATTCTTCGTTTAAAAATAAAATGGGATCCTAATAATAGAATTTCTTAATTTATATTCATATCAGAGGGAATGTTTTAACAAGTTCATTTTAATATATACATAGCCAATATATAATTCATTATTCTCAATACATTTAAGAATGTATTTCAGTAAATTTAGCTTCTTTTCACAGTCTGGAACTTCCTTTACAACCTTCAGCAGTATCTTGGGTCTTTTTGATGGATTTTAATGTTGTATTTCAATCAATCAAGTGCCAAGTATTTTTAAAAGGATCCAATATCAGCGCCGGGAATTAATTTCATCAATATCTGTTCTTGATAAAATCAATTAGAGTACTGACAGACAAGAGGGCCAAGTACATGCTTTAATTACAGGAGTGTAATACGCCTGTAGGGGTGACGTCTGTACGAGTGTGGGGGTGAGAAGTGAAGACTGATGAGGGTTGGGGGTGAGAGCCGGGATATCTGATTTGCGAATTAATGGGATGTCAATAGCAGTCGGGGTCCCAATTACCCCTGGCTGGTGCGCCTCAGACGCCACCCTGCATCGCTCACACAATTAGCGCCGGATACCTCTCTGCAGAACTACCCTTGCCTCTCGGATCTGACGGGCGGCAGTGGCTCAGCTCTAGCCACAATCAGTCCGTCCACCCGCGGACATCCTACGAATGAAAGAGACTTAATGCCACCTGCCTCTAAAATCGGCTGTCTCTGATTCCATTTGGTTTCAATAAAAACTGCGATTTTTAGAACGTATATAGACAAATAGATCGACAGATAGGTTTTTATTTATAAAAAAAAGTTAAGAATGGAATGTACAAGCAGAGAACGAACGAAGAGAAAGACTGGAGGAAGGTGGGAGAAGATAAACGAAAAGGAACCACGAAGATAGGATGAGAGCTGTTTATCAACTCAGAAAACTGAATATGCACATAATAAAAAATATATACATTATAAAACTTTGAACTGATCACATTTCTATCAACTGCAGTAAGATCCTTGAAGATCCGCAAATTTTTTTTCAAAAGTTACCAACACTCCTATGAAAAAAAAGAGAAAATCCCACGATTTAAGAGGGGATATGAAACGCCAATTTAAAGCTGAAAGGAAAGGAGATGTTAAGCTAATTTGGTCCACAGAATTATCAAAACACATTGAATTTCCCCGGATAAAATAATCTCCAAAACAATAAACTCTGTAATTCTGAGCAGATTAAATGTTTATAGAGATATTACTGTACATATGTCATATATATGGCTGTCAAACTACAGAGTTAGATTGCCGAGTTAGAATGCGCTCGAGTGTTCCGCGTTTAGTGCGAGTGCTTGATTTCCCTTTATAACTAATAAGTACTTTTATATGTAAAGTAATGTGGAGCTTTTAGGGAGGGAGAGCACTCGGTTTCTCAGGTAATAAGCAGGGGCCTGTGGAAGTTACGACCTAATATAAAAACGAGTGATAAAAGTTAAATTGATTAAAACTTGCCGTCATTCTAGCTGGCCTGCTGACAATCCCCTGCTTTTATAGTGCAAATAACTCTCTTTCAAGCGACACTATAAAAAAGGAAATTGCTAGGCCAACGTAGGCATTATTCTAAACTTAATACTCACTTGGAAAACCTTTTTTTTTTTTCTTTTAAATGATATCCAAAAAGCAGCAGCCAAAATAAAAATATATATAGTTGTATATAAATCTTGTGAGTCTGTTTTGTCATTAACACGTTCTTTTCGATCGAATAGACCAAAATGTCGACATAAAATTTATGTAATTTATACTCTAGCAGAAATTATTTCCTCCCAAAATGAGATGTTGGCGTGTTACAAATATTTTGCTTCGACGGATTTTCGCATTTTGGTTATTTTCTTACTAAACTAAAGCTTTGAACTAAAGCTTTGTTAAAGAGGAATAACATCTTACATAAGATCTGAATAACATTTCTATCAATGTGTGTGGAATAAAACTGTAGAATGAAGTCAATAAAAATATAAAATTTTAACGATCTTCAAATTTGATCTCTAACTAATCTCAAAGAGAGAGTTTGTTGACCGTAGATATTATTCTAAGATTAATGAAGGATTATCTGCCAACGTTTCGGCTTACATTGTAAGCCATCTTCAGGGCTATCATGAAGATGAGAGAGGACGTCCTGTCCCTAAGTTCACATTTCCATGACTCCAAACTTAGGGACAGGACGTCCTCTCTCATCTTCATGATAGCCCTGAAGATGGCTTACAATGTAAGCCGAAACGTTGGCAGATAATCCTTCATTAAAAAAATACATTTTTTTATTTGTGTTTTTTGGATCTACCTCGACCGAACCCCAACTAAAATCATCTAACTAATCTCCTTCCACCACCACTTCTACCGATTCCAGTCATAGACGAGATCATCGAACGATTAATCGTAAGGAGCTAAAATCCAGTATTTGTTTCTGTTCTAGAAAACGCATCTGTTGGAAGATTTATTCAAATAATTTTGAATTATTTCCATATTTAGCTTGTTATTTAATAGAATAACAGAATTAATCAAAGAATAAAAAAAATTAAGATATATTTTCAAGACACATTACTAATAAATAATAAGCTTGAGTAGGTTTCCAAGAGGCATTAATTGTGTAAAGAAATAATAGAATCTCTAAAATTTAATTCATATTTAAAATGTGTATATTCCTCCGAAAGGAATAATAAGCTGCATAAATAAGTACATAACTATTTTAAATATAAAATATTGTTGAACTCTATAATTACATTTTTGTGAATTGAACATCTACATGTTTGCTAAGAGTAAATATCTAAGCTTGATGATTCTATCGAAATCTACTATTTGGTTGAAGAAACCTACACTAGTACTCGTGTAAAATCAAACACCATAGATTTGTATGAATTAATGGTGTAAGAAGTTCAGAAAAGAGCATTTATATATGTACTGGTGGTGTTATCTATTCAAGAAGCACGAGTAAATGACGAAACACTAAAACAAAACAAAAATTAATGCAACGCAATAGTTCCAAGTAAGTAATATCGATTGTACACCATCATGGTGTCTAACTTCAATTGTTCAGTTAAGTCATTAACTAACCTATGAAATTTTTGGTTTTTTTTTGCTGATGAATTCAGCATATTTATCTTTTATATTGTAGTCATATTATTTCTCTTCTATATACTTATACATTATTTTTTCTTTCAGTGATCATGAATTTGACAGTGATGACAATATAAAAAATGTTTTCCAAATAAAGTTGTACGTTATATTTTTTTTAAAATTTCTTAAAAACCGAAATAGAATTTTTAAAAAATTCTATAGTCTAGAACAGCACTGTCAGTATTAGTGATAAAACTGTGACGCCTAAATTCTAATTTAAATTTGACTACATTTCACGTTTGAGTGGTCAATTTATTATTAGGTAGAGTTATTGGCGAACAGTAAATCCGAGTAAATTGTAGGGAGAGAGATAAGTCAGGAATAAATAAGACAGCCGTGAGAAGTGGGCAAGGATAGGAAATTGGAAGTCGGGCATGGGTTTAGCAGGATACATCGCAGCCTGCCATAATTCTGCCTGAAATTACAAGTGGTTATTACACTCAGAACCCAGGGAGGCTCCCATTACACCCCCTGCAGGGGTTGGAGGTAAAACAGGGGGGAACAGAAAAAATTATAACCTCCTCTGACAGTGTTCTACCGCTTTTCCTCTGCCCCCCTCGCCCATATTTAGCATCAGTTTCGTATAAATAAAAAACACAAACAAAAAAAGAAAAAAAACTTTGAATGAGTTTTTCTTAAGTTCACTTAAAGAAAAAGAAAAAGAGCATCAGCTTTGGAATAATGTAGACAAATTTAGACTCAACATTAATTACTTCAGAGATAGCTTATACTTTTTCCCTTTGTACATTCCATGACACAAATGAAGACGCTTACTCAAACCTCAGCTTAAGATATACCTCCTAATGTCGGAATAACTGTAGATAATGACGGGTAAATAACTGGACGAGAGGTATACGCCACGGGGCGTCTATAGCAGCATGTAGAATGTACCAAAACCTCACGCAATGACAATGACGTCACGTCTCACTTCGTGTAAAACTGAATTTTCTACTAAATGTACATTCCATGACACAAATAAAGACGCTTACTCAAACCTCAGCTTAAGATATACATCCTAATGTCGGAATAACTGTAGATAATGACGCGTAATTAACTGGAAGAGAGGTATACGCCACGGGGTGCCAATAGCAGCATGTAGAATGTACCAAAACCTCACGCAATGACAATGACGTCACGTCTCACTTCGTGTAAAGCTGAATTTTCTACTAAATGTACATTCCATGACACAAATAAAGACGCTTACTCAAACCTCAGCTTAAGATATACATCCTAATGTCGGAATAACTGTTGATAATGACGGGTAATTAACTGGAAGAGAGGTATATACGCCACGGGGTGCCAATAGCAGCATGTAGAATGTACCAAAACCCCACGCAATGACAATGACGTCACGTCTCACTTCGTGTAAAACTGAATTTTCTACTAAATGAAATAAATATATAATACTCTTCTTGGTATTTATAGATACTCATAAATTAATAAATATAATTATGAATAAATAATTATGTAGATCTCGACAAATGTCTAGAAATATAGCCAAAATACACACATGCTTACAACGATACTCTCAAGAATCGGGAAGCCGCTACTGGGAGGCTTGCACTTGGGAAAACAATGTATAAATTCCACACATGAACAATAACTTCCTTTTACAAAAACAAATTTCATATATAGTGTAAGAATAAATACATATATTTTTTTTAATAAAACTTTTTAGTGATTACATTTTACACATTTTGTGCAACTTGTAATGTGCTGGTTAATAGTAATATCATGGTAGTATGGCTATCATCGATTTGTTATGGCCCATTTTTAATCCTAATATTATTAAACCTTTTATTTATTTATTGCATTCTTTTAAATAAAGACATTTTGAAATTTATTCACAATGAAGTAAAAATGACATTCAATGTCAATCACATGAGGAGAGGATGTGACCAATGACACCACTCTCAAATTATTTACAGACTATGTCCCAAGGAGGTCGTGGGGCCATCTTCGTTTGAGTCGACGGGGAGGGTTGTAGAGGTTTGAGTTGGAAGACAAGGCCCGTGCTTGGTGGTATGGCAGTTTACTGTGGAAAAGGGTGAAGCGGGAAGAAATGAGGTCTTGAACAAAAGGAATATTAAGATCGTGGTGAAGAGATGAACTGTATACGTAATAGGGAGCATTTGCAATTATTCTCAGGGTTTTGGATTGAAAGGACTGGATTCTTTGGATGTTGGAAGGCTTGGCAGCACCTCAGATATCTACTCCGTAAGTCCAGATTGGTCGTAATAAGGTTTTGAAGAGCGGCAGTTTGTTTTCAGTTGTAACATTGGATTTCTTATTCATTAGTCTGTATAAAGATCCATATCGCCGATTGAGTTCCTGTCTTTTAATTTTAGTGTGTTCGCCCCATGTAAGTCGTGAGTCAAGATGGAACCCAATGTAACGAACAGAATTTGAATGTGGTAAAGGAATATTGTTAAATTTCACAATTCCAGAGAAGTCTTTCTTCCGCAGTTGGAAATTAACCTGAACGCATTTTTCTTCATTGATTTATATTCTCTATTTTCCTCAGCATTGTTTGATTTTTTTCGAGGTGCATTGTAGGTTTTTAGAATCAGTTTTAGGATCGATATGGGTGAATAAGATAGCTTTGTCGTCCGCAAATAGAGCTAAGAGGTACTTGGATGGGTAGGGATGTCAGCATTTTACAGGATAAATAGGATAGGTCCAAGCACACTACCTTGGGGACTCCCTCTTCCACTTGGTAGAAATCGGAGTAATCTAACCCTTGCCGAACCTTGAAGAAATGATTGGATAAGTAAGACTTAAGGATAAGGTAAGTGTTACTAGGAAGTATGGATTTCAGTTTAAACAGGAGACCACTGTGCCAGACTCTATCAAATGTTTGGGAAACATCCAAAAAAGCTCCTGGGCAGTACTCTTTGCACTCAAGAGAAGAAGAAATGTAGTCTACGACGCGAAATACTTGCTGGACAGTAAAATGCTTACTTCTAAAGCCAAACTGATGATTTGGGAGGATATTGAAGGGTTCCATGGAAGACATCATTGGTTTTAACAGATTTTTTCGAAAACCTTAGAAAGTGAAGGAAGAAGACTTATAGTTCGGTAGGATGAAGGATTATGTAGTGGTTTACCAAGTTTAAGAAATAATATTATATCGGAATATTTTCAGAGGAGTGGGAAGTGTGTAGTTAGGAGTATACAATTATAAATATAGGTCAAGAATACAATTGCCTTCTTGGGAAGATTACGGAGAATTTGGCCGGTGATTAAATCATATCCCGGTGATTTTCGTTTAGGCAGATGAGATATTATATACTTGACCTCGGAAGGTGTTACTGCCTTGAGCGGCAAGGACATAGGTAATGGCATGTCCAGGAACTCCTTAGTCTCCGCGGCATTAGACAGGTCTAAGGGATCTGAGTGAGGAGTAAATGTTTGCTTGAGGTGCTGGGCAAACATTTCGGCCTTGTCTTTTCTTGGTGTTAGTGAAAAATAAGAGTTGTACAAATAAGTCTAAATTCTTTAAAATAAACTACATAAAATAAAATAAAACATGTAGATGAAACATAAAAAAATTATATTAAAATTTGGTTGCGAAAATCGTAAAACTATTCGAAACATAAAATTTTGGTATTCCCACTTAAATGGAGTTGGAGCTAATACGTCTAATTTTATAAAATAGTTTTTTGTTTTTTTTTATTGTTGTATTTTTTGGTGTGTGTGTGGTTTGGCGGTTTGGCCTCTGTCAATCGAAACACAAAACTTATATAATATTATTGAACGATAACGTATTTGCCTGGAAGGAACTCGAGCGGTCAAATGTATCTGCCCATCCAAATGTATGCTGTGTATTGCTGTATGCCGTAGCTTGGTTTCTGCAGTCGAGAGGGGCCATCATCGGTTCCTTGTGAATTCCCCATCACAGACTGCTTGTCGCCCCCCTCCTCCATTATAGATTTCCCATTTCCCTAGACCTCGCTGCAACCGCTGAAACGGCTTCATATCTTCCTCTCCACAGCCATTCCATAAAGTCCCCCCCCCCCCCTTCGACTATATTTCCTTCATTTTTTCTCTCCGTTATTCCTTTTTCTGCTTCATCAAGCACCGGGACCAAGCCTCCTAATACACGAGTCCATTTGTGCTTCATTCTCTCTTCTTCCCCTATACCTTATCCTTTTCATCGTTTCTTGCAAACTTATTCCACAGAATTTATCAAAGCTTACTCGCATTCTGTTCAACGATAATTCAAAACGCAATCAATAGAAATTATTATCTAAATCAGGATTGGTTGGGCAAAACTAACAATCCTGCTTAAAATTTTAATTATGTGCCTGCTTGTAAAGAAAATAACATCAAGATGGCCTAGAAACCAAAAACATATCAAGAACCTGAAATTAATTTCTGTCCCTCATAAACTGAGGCTGACTACGGTCAACTTCGAGTGAAGAAGGTTGAGTGTCGTTGCTGCTAACTTAAGAATGGTGTATGTTGTTAGCACATTCCAAAGACGTACAGTTTTAAGAGAACATAGACATAGGTAAAGTGAAGTAAGAGTAAAATTACACCTTGAAGTATTACAAGAAAATTCTTTATGTATCTAATATTTATCCAGCAGACAGAACATAACGAGAAGAAAATTATGGTCCAGTCTTCCAATTCCTTTAATTTTATTTCTTCAGTATTGAGACAACAATATTTTATTTCATATTTTTAAGGAACCGCTTTTTGATTGTTATAAAGAGCTTGCTGTTAAATAGCTCTATCGACTAAAGAGTATACGTATGTAAACAAAAGATGCAATTATATTCTAAACATATCTCTTACGTAAATGATTCAAAAGATATTTAAATCTTTCGTATAAAAAAGAGACGCAACTAAAGACCTTCCCCCAAAGACTGGCGGTGGCTACTTAGGAGTTCGCCTAGGATGAGGAAGGTGTTTCAGCGAGTCCGACAGCTCGCACATGAGACTACATTGGTACAAGTACAAGTAGGGAACACCGTGGACGAGGAGGAAGGAACAGGAAACAAGCTCCGACATGGAGCTCCCCGTAACGCTGGCGAACATGGTGGAGTGGAACATTAATAAAGAAGTTTAACGAAGGGCGAGGATCGGCCCAAGTTCACAAACGAACCTTATTAAAAGGCAGACTCCGTGGTAAGGCCCATTCCTCGTGTATGGAAGTCGCGGACGGCTAGTCCATGTGGAAAGTTAAAAACACCGCCCCCTCCATCGCCTTGTATTCCATTCTCAAAGTTGGATATTAGTTCGAGCGCTTTTTTGAATCTTCTGTTTTCCTTTTAATATCTTATCTCAATATTGTTTTTTCTTTTTTTTTTCCCCCTTCTACCCATCAAAACTTTTCTTAAACTCTTCTATTTACTTTTGGAGGGGAGAGGGAGACTGCTTGTAAGGAATTATATTAGACTCTCGTGATGACGATGAGATAAGCTTAGACATTTAAATATGGTTGAGCCATTACGCAACTTTCCTTCAAATCGATTACTCCAAGAATATCGATACACTCTCAGGTCTACAACCAATTCATTCATATCACTGTAGTCTCTCATTGAGAGAACATTAAAAGACTCAATTTGAACCTTTTCTTCCACAAACGAGGAATAGTAGAAATCTCTCTACATACAACACTCACACAACTTTCAAAATAATGTTAAGTTCTTTCAAAGCCTTATTTTATTTATTTTTTCAATATTCCTCATAATAAAATGGGTAAATTTTAAATAAGATACTTGAAGAAGTTTATATAATTCATGTTTCAAGTAAAAAATGTCATTAACCTCATCTTTTCTTTTTCTTTAATTAAGTGAGTCACGTCAACTACAAGGGGTCATAAATGTCCATGCAAAATTTAAGATATTTGCAATTTGCTATATGGTTACATATATATATATTATCGATGTCTCTTGGATTACTGCAATAGTTCGTTCTTAGAAAATACCTAATTCTATGGAGGCCTAAGTTACATTTTATTGATGAGAAGGCGATTTGGTATAAAAAAAAAAACTCATTACAATTAATATTTGATGCAGTTAAATGCCTTACAAATTAATAAATTTCCAGGGTTTGATGCCTGAGGTGCAATAACAAACAAATAAAAGGACGACTGAAAAATGATATGTTGAAGTTCATTATTCACGGAATATTTCTTGCTGTTTTTAAGAGCGCACAGAGCTCTCTCTGACCAATCTATGCCATGTTTATTCGAACCTACCATAACCTGACAAATGTTATCGTTTATTCAGACCAATCAGGAAAGGAATGACAACACCAAACCACATCCCCCTCCCCGCGCTTTTAGAATATCAAATCTAATGAATAAAAAAACAAAGGTCTGTCCTTTTTGTGCTGTATTTTTCTAGTTATATTATTGATACAAAAATACAGGATCAATCAATATATTTTCTCTCATTTTAGACTTGACATATTTTTATACGCCTAGACCAACTATGCATTAGAGCTACTATGCATCACATGTTTCATGTTATGTAATGAAATATAATTCATATGTAATATAATTGTCATGTATTCCTTTAATGAAGCGAATAACGTATTTCAAACAGAAAACACTTTTAATGGGGCGTGATTAGATTCCAAACATAACGCTTCGGGCCTTTAAGTTAATCAACAAAACTCAGGGTAGCTCATGGGATCCGTTCGAGTCTCGCAATCCTGACGATATGGGTTCAAATCCCTCCCAGGGCTAGCTTTTATCTATTAATAAATGCATGTCCTGAGTTTAGAATAGGGTGGTAACCTATAGATACCTCTTCCTCGATGGCCTTAAGTGGTTGAAAGGGAGGCTAACACATTTAAAAAAAAAAAAAAAAAAAGTATGTACTTTATGAAAAACTTGACATAATGTACGAATAAGTGTAACAGTTCAAGAAAAATGTATGACTTTTTCAAAAAACGCATTTTCATCGCATCAAAATTTTTGAAACTCGACGTAATTGTAATTTCGTAGAATATTACTATTTCTATGCCACCTTTCAATGTGAAGTTTATAATAACTAAGTAGTTTTATTTTCTTGTCTTTATATTCCTACTGAAAATAAAGTCGGAACGAACGTGGGTGTTTCAGTATTCCAGGAGTGTGTCAGCTGGGCTAGATTCAGAGCTAAATGGTCAGGTTCTGGATTTAGAAAGACTGGACAGGCGAATATCGATCTTTTTTTTTTTGTGTGTGTGTGTGTGTTTAGCCTCCCTAATTTTTTTATAGGGTCATGGGGAGAGGGGCTATCTACAGGTTATCAACCCATCCTAAACACCCATGGCTCAGGACAAGCTTTTCTTTTCTATAATAAATTAAATCTTCCCTGTTCGGGATTTGAACCTGCAGCATCAGAATTGTAAGGCCTGTACGGATTCCAGCCCTCTCCCCTTCCAACCCCATCGATAACTTTTAAAAGTGAGAAAAAAAATTAAGGAATATCAAACCAGTCAATATTATGTTTTCTTTTTGGAAAATAGCACCATAAACTAATGCTGATTACATATTAACAGTTTCTGATGTTTTAGCTAATTTAAGTGATTTAGTTAAATTATTTTTCATAAGTTATAGAAACCTAATCCGGGTGGTCATGGTTTTTGTAAAACAGTTTCTTCTCAGCTAAATTATAACATTGTGGCACTTTTTTTTTAAGAACAATTATGTGTGATAATCTAAATGCGTTTCTTAAGGGGTGAAAAGCTCTAGACAAGAGACTACAGGATACAAAGGGCACACTTTGACGCGCTACAGGCTCTGAAGGGTCTGCGATGCGGAAATTGTATGGTGGAAGGGGGGGGGGGCACACAGTGGTACACATAATTTACGAGAACAGATTAAGCCAGGGAGGGTAGCTGTTGGCCGGACTGGCAACGACACGAGTGACGTATGACGACGGGTCACCCCTGTGAGAGCACTTGTGTGCCCGGACACCGGTGTCCGGACTGACAGCTTCTTCGGAAATGTATAATATGCTAGTTCAAACTAAACAACCATCTGCAGAGAGTGTATTGTGTGTACGAAATTTCTATAGTTAGTATCCTGATCCTTAAATATTTACAAAAAAACGAGTATATATTACTCTTGGTTCATGGGATGTCAATAAGAGCAAAAAGATTAATAATTTTTGACTCCATACAGCAGACGTGTTGGTTTTGTTTTACAAAATATATTAAAAATTTGGAGACAGTTGGTTGACAGTCGAGAACATTATGAGGAAGGATTGATCGGGGATTCGGTCTTGGGATTGGAATAAATATAAAATAATGTCCAAACAAAAAAGGTTTTTACTACTGCCAACATTTCAGGCCATCTTTAGGGCTGTGTAACAAAAGAAACATACAAAAAAATATAATAACATGTCAGACTAAAAATAAGTATATGCAAATATAAAGAAAAAGAAATGAAAAGAACAAAATAGTGAGTGTAACCAACGTTATAAAATATATATATATATGAGTAATTAGACTAAATACTGGACATATATAAGATACATGGAACAAATACTTATATCCATAAGATATAAGGAAGTGATGGTGGAAGAGTCTCATACTTCAGGGTAACTAAATCATGACAGAGAGTAATTTCATGAAGAATTTTGGAAAAATAATTGTAGGGGGGTTGTGGTAGAAGGACGTTCGGCAAGGGGACACTCTGAAGAGCGTCGGCGTTTACAGAGGGAAAGGCGACTTGTCTTTGAAGAATTGGGGGCCTGAGATTGCTGGAAATGTCAAAATGGGAATGTGGAAAGTCCATTGGTGAAATACTAAAATGCTAGGACGTGAAGAATATTACTGTAAAAAGGGAGAAATACAATCTTTGTATCGTCGTTGATAAGGGTTTTCTTCTAGGTGTATGTGAATGGACTCAGCTGAAAATCGTATTTTTAGGTTGGGTTCAGTCGCCAGACATAAATTTGTAAAGGTCGAACGTATATATGTCGGTCATAGAGAGTTATGTAAGGGCTGTGGTGGTTTTATTGTAATTTGTATATGCCGCGGTACAGTTATGACTGGCGTAAGGGAGTTTATAAATGAAATTATGTCTGTCAGTGAGGGGTCTTTTAAGTTTATATAAAAAATGTTGAGGTAGTTACTGTCGGCATGGCCTGTACATAGTTTGGGGAAGGTTTGAATTTGGGTTTTTTTAATTTTTGTGGATGGAGTAGAAATATAGGTTATGGAATATGGGAAGTCGCTGGAGATGGTGGGAGTTATATTTCATAACATATCAATATATAATACATATTAATTAATATATATTATATATTGATAAGTCTGTGTACTGGGAAGCCATTATTTCTAAGAATTGGAGTAGTTATACTTTTGATACTTTTGTCGTTGTAAACACAGTCGAAGAGGTTGAGGGTTCTGCAAATGAGATATTTTGCTACTTTAAGTTTTTTACTATTCTAAGGGTGTGAGGAGTTAAAATGAAGCAGGCGTCCGTGGAGTATGTACGAGGTTTAGTGTACCAGTCTGTCTGTATGTAGCCTTCTTGGCTCCTGATAAGGTGTAATTCTAGAAATGGTTATCGGTTATTACTATAAGTAAGTATTATTGTCGCCTTTCCCCTTTTCTACAACACCTACCCTCACCAGTATTTTACCTTTACCTGCCCCACCAATCCCCTCCAATTCATTTCCCATTTTTTTTTTTTTTTTTCATAAAATAATAATAAGTCATGATTTAGTTACTCCAAAGTAAGAGATTCTCCGCCTCCATCACGCCCATTGGCTTGTGCCTTTTCAAATTGTTTACAATGATTTTTTTTCTTATATATGTCCAATTTTAGAATAATTTGTTACATGTTTATAATGTGAATTATACACACTTATTGTTATATTCATTCGTTTTCCTTAATTTTGATATTTGTACATTTTTATTTTTATTTATACCTGTTATTATATTTTGTTTGTTACTAATATGTAGTTCCCATGAACCTAACCTTTGTTCCCATGAAGAAGGGCTGAAATGTAGGCCGAACGTTGGAAATAAAAAGTTTTTTGATTTTGATTTTAAAAATAAGTAAACTTCTTTTCAAACATTGTAAAGTACTTAAATATATGAAAAAATGGATTGTATTTATACCTCTTCCATTTTGAAGAAGTATTTTTTATAATTATTGTATATTGTGAAATGTTATGTAAAATGTTGTTATGTATTCTAGCGCCTACACTCGACAGACGGCTAGGCCATTGTTCATAAAAGTAAGTTTACTATTTTTAATTATTTATTAAGTTAATTTTATTATTGTTGTAAAGAAAGTATCAGTTTGTATTGTATTATTAATTTTAAAAAAAAATAAATAAATATTAGTAGCACTCTTTTTAAAAACTTCACAGTTTATTCTTCATCAAACTGGGAAAAAATGTCAAGTCTATTTTTAAAACGATCTTTTAAAAGAAAAAATCTCTTCTTAAGAAGTAAAGGTAATTCCTTAAACTAAATTTTTTTAAACATATTTGTAAATAGAAAAATCTAAGAATTATTTAATTAAAACAAT
>KZ809249.1:55790-91218 GCA_000696205.2 Oncopeltus fasciatus | reverse complement strand
AACGTATACAACAAAATATTATATTTTAAACTTACTCATAAATGATAACCTCGTGTAAAATAATTCTTGTTACAGCAACTCACCTAAATACAAAAATAAAAAATAGATTAACCACAAATTCAATATTCAAACTTACATTGGATAGACAAATCAGGTAAAATTTACACAATAGAGTGTGCCAATAATTAATTGTATGTACATGTATGATTATTTCATTTGGCAATTAAAATATGAACAATTTATACAGTATGATCGATTTAAAGCTGGGAGATCTTTGTAAGAGTTGAAATTCACTTTTATGCTGGTAACGCATAATATCAAATATAAGGTTGTAAAGAAAGTGTTTACTGGAAATGTATGTAGGATAGAATGTTTTTGTTAATTCTGCTTTAATTGCTTACTAAATGTTCCCGTCAATTATAGAATCAATTTATGATGACATTCTCCCATCTTTTAGCGAATGTATCGATCCACCTAGTTATAAAACTTAGGTGACTAGGAGAAGAGGGCAAAATAATAAAAAAAAAGGCCTGTTCAACTTCACTGTTTTCTTTTTATTTTTTTTATTTTTCCTCGAAGGATAGAGCCGAAAGGATCAGAAGAGATATCTCTTCCAAGCTACAGCCCTGATATTGCCCTAACTGATATCATCGTCTCTTCCAATACTTTTAAAACCTTCAAAGAAAAAAGTGAAGATGAAAACTTAGATTCTTTGATTCCAAACCAACTTATTTTTATAACGATGAGGAGAGAGTGCGTGCCCAACAGAAAGGTAAATTCATCATAATGGAACTAATCATATAATTAATAAGATATTTTTAATTTTTTCTTTATCTCCCTTTTATAAACATTATTTTATTAGATTTATTAAGTAAACCAATACTAAATCATTAAACTAATATCTACTCTCCATAAATACTATCTTTTTCACCTTATGAAATGTATTTTATATAATCTGGGATTAAAAATTAAAGCGATTAACGGTAAATAGTAAGGCACTATAAATATATCCAGAAATTTCCAGGCTTGCGAGACTCCATTCATGTGGATAGAGGATCCTTTATAAATTTATATATCTATAAAGTAGGTCCAGACAGAGGCCAAGGATTAATAGCGTGCACTTTATGGTAAAGTCTTCCCTTCCTACAGATAAATACAGGCCAGATATAGGAGTGTGGGGAAGGGATTGAAATCTAGGTCGCCCCCCCCCCCCCAACAAATAATTTACCAAAGATATGAATATAAAATATTTCTGATCCGATAGGGGTGAAGAGATATATTGATATATCTTATCTTATTCATACACTTTAAAAAGGATTGTTAATACAGTTTCCTCAGCACAAGAGAAAAATATTTGAATTTAAAAAACCTGTTAAACGGATCTGATTTGTCATTGAAAAAAAAATTTGTTTTTTTAAATTGTAATTGATAAGAGATTAAAAATATACTACGTTGAACATTAAAATAATAATTCATTAAATTTAAAATTAGGTCACTTAAAACACTTAATCCAGATTTAAACAAATATAAAACAGAATAATATATTTAAACCTATCATGATGCAGGGTCATCTATAGGTACTCACCCAATTTAAACACCAATAGAACTGGGTAAACTTTAATTTCACGATAAAACATTGTCTAGTGTTGGATACGAACCCGCAGTATCTGACTTAAAAATCCCGAACGAATACCCTCGTCAAGCCGAAGCACCAATAAGAAATTTTACTGCCATTTACAACTATAAAATAATAAAATGAAATAAATATGTTCATAAATAAGCAATTCAAATCTGTATTTCCGTATAGTTAAAACCAATTTTTCCAAAATTGATGTTAAATACAATAAATGCAAGGGAATGGATTAATAAAATTTTACTACCTCAGCCGGGACTCGAACCCGGATCTCCTGCTTGCCGGGGTGGTATACTTTCTTTACACCACCGAGGCTAGCCAGATATTCACTATACTTCTCGCACTCTACTGCGAGTCTAAACCCCTAAGTAAGACGTATATATCGTCTTATGTTCGAATGAACTAACATTGTCAGCTATTTGTTAGATTTTGTTTGTTGTTTTTTTTTTCCTTTTATTTCTTTTATTTTAAACTGTATTAGTTGGGGTATTTATAAAAATTAATATTAAATTTTTGCCCAAGTACACTTGTTTCAAATTATCAGAATGTATTACTTTCTATGACAGTTTACAATAAATTGCAAAAATTTACAAATTAACGAATATGTATATTCGTTATCGATAACAGGGTATGAGTCGAATAATAGTTACATTTTTGGTAATTAAAGCCTGTAACCTTTTTTTTTTTTCAAAAACAGTAAAATTTGGCCGAACGTTTGTAGGTTGACTTCCTATATGAAATGTGGACATTTAGCCCAGAGATTTAGCCGAGGAGCAAGAGAAGTCAGCTGTCTGGGGCCGAGGAGCAAGTTGACTGGGAGCAGTGACCCCCTGACCGGGTATGACCGTCCTGGGTAGCTCCAGTCACCCTGGACGCGACTGGGGGTATTTCCAGTAAATCGGGGGGTTAGTAGGCCATGGACAGCCTGCGTTTCTGTCTGCTTTTCAACAGAATTACCTCAAATTCCTTGCGTCTCTCAGTAACACTTAAATAAGGCTAAGAAACAGCGCGGGGATTGAATATTCTTCCCCTTTTAGCAGATTTTCCATAGGGAAATCACTGTGAAGAGACTTTTGAATATTTTCAACGGGTATTTAAGGACCATACATTGGAGAAGCTAAAAATATGGTCCATAAAAATTTATATATACATATAATATTGTATTACAAGCTATAGCGTCCCTAATTTTTGAATTAATCAAACTAATTTAGTATTTCAACTTTTTTTTCCAAACTGTTGGATGAATTTGTTAATAACTGAAATTAGTTGGAGGGGGAGGAAGATTGGGTCTTTGAGGAAAACCAAAATTTAAAATACAAATATCTTCGTTTATAAATGTTAATTTAGTTGTGGTGTAACATCCTAAGTAAATTTTAAACAATTAATGCGAGGGAATAGAATATAAAATCTATCTGTCCCAGCCAGGACTCGAACCTGGATCTCCTGCTTTCCGGGCCGGTATGCTATCTATTGCACCACCGGGAAGAGCTAGATACCTTAATAAATTCTAGATAACTTATTAATTTAATAAGTTTTCTAACTCGTACCAGCGGTGCAAAGGATAGCATACTGGCCCGGAAAGCAGGAGATTCAGGTTCGAGTCCTGGCTGGGACAGATAGATTTTTTTAAATTTTATTCCCTCGCATTAATTGACTAATATCTTAATTTTTATATATGTTAAGATAAACGTATAAAACAAAATTGATCTAAAGTGTAAGTTTATAACATACTATATATACTATAATAACTTTCTAAATTATATTAAGAATATTAAGAAGATATTAAGAAAGGTATTTTAAAAATGCAATTTTAAGTGTTGAACGGGACTTATTATTTCTTAATTTTAAAACCAAATTCAGGTTTTGATAGCAAGGACTTTATGTATTAGTTCCTTGCTGAAATTGAATAAGGAAAGGAGGGAGGGGAGGGGGATTTTCAGAGAATCCTAAAATATATAGTAATATTTTCATTGTTATTTGTGTTCAAAAACGCAAGGAAAACGTATACAACAAAATATTAGCCAGAATTTTAACAGGGGGCAGTTCTAAGAGACAAACTTGCATTTTAAAAGTTCTGGAGCCAAGCAGGACATGTTCAAGAAGATCTGAAGAAGTGCAATACCCACCCATGTAAGTAACTTGAGTAAAACTACATACTTACTCGTGTACATCCTATTAACAGAAGGATGTACATTAGTATATATAATAAGCTTATGTAATGATACTATTATTCTAAATAATTTCAGGAATATTCATAAATTTAGGGAAAACAAAACTTGATTGGATTTAAAGAAATAATTCTTTGATACAAATATTTTTAATAAAAAACATGATATGAGTAATGTGAATGTGTCATGAATTGCTATGGCAGTTACACCATTTTATACCATTATATCGATTAATTTCATGGAAGTTTGTGATCAGTTCCAACCTTATTCGCGTACAATAAAATAAAGTAAATACCGCTTTATAATTTTTTATATTGTTCTAAAACGTTTACACCATAATTATTATTTTAGATATGATAGTTAAATGACTGATATTCAAATTTTCAAATCCTTGCAATCATAAAAGTAAGATTTCGTGTATTTCCTCAGATTTTCTCTTTCCTGTACTAGATCTATATATTTCGTGTATTTCCTCAGATTTTCTCTTTCCTGTACTACTTCTAGATCTACATATTTCGTGTATTTCCTCAGATTTTCTCTTTCCTGTACTGCTTCTAGATCTATATATTTCGTGTATTTCCTCAGATTTTCTCTTTCCTGTACTACTTCTAGATCTACATATTTCGTGTATTTCCTCAGATTTTCTCTTTCCTGTACTACTTCTAGATCTATATATTTCGTGTATTTTCTCAGATTTTCTCTTTCCTGTACTACTTCTAGATCTATATATTTCGTGTATTTCCTCAGATTTCCTCTTTCCTGTACTACTTCTAGATCTATATATTTCGTGTATTTCCTCAGATTTCCTCTTTCCTGTACTACTTCTAGATCTACATATTTCGTGTATTTCCTCAGATTTCCTCTTTCCTGTACTACTTCTAGATCTACATATTTCGTGTATTTCCTCAGATTTCCTCTTTCCTGTACTACTTCTAGATCTACATATTTCGTGTATTCCCTCAGATTTTCTCTTTCCTGTACTACTTCTAGATCTATTTATTACCTCTATTGTTGAAAGCTGAAGGCAAGGCTGAGTTTAAAAAAAAAATACTGAATTGACCAATAACAACAGTTAAAGTGACAAGACTCAAGGAAGGTTCAAAGTGGTTAAATAGAGTTTAAAACAGAGTATATAAAATAAAAGGCATATTTTTAGTCATTTACTCTTTTTGTCACTAATATAAGCGCTTGTACTTTTAGGCCAATATGTTTCTTTTTAAAGCGGCAAAAATTTGTTGACGTGACATATCGCGGAATTTGATCCAGCAACGTGAGCTCGAAATTTCGCCTGACCAACTATAGTAGTTAGTAGTTAGTAGTTAGTCGTACAGAGTACCTCACATCACACTGGCCGACATCTTTACTCCCTTCCAATAGAGGGCGTGGATTTATCCCCACTGAAAAATGTCACTAGGGATCGAACATGCTGTCTTAATTTTACGTCAACGTGTGGTTGATGTAAGCCCTTGGGAATCACAAGGCCAAGGGTAGATCCTAGTCACCTCACATTTCGCACAAGGAGGTTCTCTGTCGAATTTGTCGCACAATCTAAAGAGACTACGCCCCACAAGAAGTACCCAACGAACATTGTCTCTGTTTTTATTGAAACATTAAGCATTTATCGGAGTGGAGGGTCATTGAACACTTGCAGCAACAGTAAGTTATTTCTACAGCACTCTTATTGCCCAGTGAAGCAGTACATGAAGCATTTAAGCAAAAACCAACTAAATAAGCAATAAATAAAAAATAATCTAAGAGAATGTTAATTATATCTAAGCATATGAATGCTATATCTCAAATGAAGTATGCATAAATAAATAAAAGTGTTAAAACATTATATCTGGTGTCCTAGGAAAGTGTATACAGAAATGTGCTATCCTTACAATTTGATATTGATTTGTTTACTGTTTGAATCAGTTATGTATGATCCTATATCATATAGAATTATTTCAAAACCATATTCCACACATAAAACCATTAAAGTGATCTACAAACTTGAAATGACTTCATTTGAGTTCAGCAGCATACAGAGACTGTGCTTTACAATTCCGAAAGGCAGAATAATATAAAAATAAAATAAGAGAAACTTGTAGTCCTAAATTATAACTAAATCCTACTTTTATTTTGTCAACGTTAATTTTAACAGCCCTATTTAGGAAGGAACTTTCGTCCAATATTATTTTATTTACTATAGTCTTCAATCGATATTAAGCTCAGCTAAAACGTAGTAACAAATTACTTATACAAAACAATAAGTATGTAGGTCCTTTAACAGGTAAAATTAATGAAAATATTACAAATAAAAATAAAACTGACCATATTTTTAGCTTCTTCTATGTTAGAGAGAGAGAGAGAGAGTAGTTTGGAGGGGGGTGGGGGGATGGCGGTGGGAGGGGGAGATGATGGAGGGAGTGGGAGATGTAGAAAATGGGGTGGGGAAAAGTGGGGGGGAGAGAGGGAGGGGGAAAGAGGGAGGGGGAGAGATGGAGGAAGAGAGAGGGAGGGGAGAGAGGGAAGAGGGGAGAGGGAGGGAGAAAAGAGTGGGAGAGAAAAAGAAAAGAATGTCACACTCAGCGATTCGTAAATCTGGTCCTTATGAAGCGCTTATCGCAAAATTATTTTAGGACATGAACTTCATAGAAATTTTGCACCTACTCTGCTAAATGAACATGTTCCTCTCGAATTATTATTAATAAAAAAAAATCATATTATATGCTAAATGGTCTTTCACTTCTCCTCATCAGATTTCAACCAAAAAAAAGTTCATTTAACGATTTGCAACAAAAAGCCGACAGAATTTTCAAATAAGATGGCCCGCCCAACACTCGAAAATTCTCCTTAATGTTTCTCTTAGAACGCGTATCTTTAAAAAGCTAAAAAAAAGTTAATTATTACTAAAAATTTTTAGTGCAAGGGAACAGAAAAATCTAACTGTCCCAGCATGAGACGATATATTCGTCGGCCTCGGAGGTTAGACTTTCGACACAAGTGCGGGGAATTTAATAACTTATCAGGCTTGTCCTGGTAGCATAATTGGTAAATGCACCGGCCCGGATAGCAGGAGATCCAGGTTCGTGTCCTGGCTGGGAGAGTTAGATTTTTTATTCTGTTCCCTTGCACTAAAAAGTGTTTAAATTTACGTGGTGTTAAATACCACAAAAAAATAATATTTATTAATTATTACTCAGTGTTAAAAGTACAAAGGGATCTCATTAGAAAACAGTGTTGAAGCAATACTTGATGAAAAGTAAAGAATGAAATCGGCATGTGACGAAAGAATTGAAGACAACGGGTGAATACTGAAAAGGCGCGAGAAGAGCAAGAGGTACAATGGCTCTTGAGGGCATGTGAAGGGCATATGAAAGGGAGGGGGAGGAAGGTATGAGAAGGGTGGGGAGAGGCATATGCTGCGCTCTGTCGACTTCCCTCCACACACAGATAAAGACTTTTATATCCAGGCACAAACACATCCGGCTCCGCACACGTACACACACTGCCAGTTGGGCGCCGGCAAACGATTTGTCTACTCCAACTCGACGCTAACTCCTCACGAGTCTTGTTGCTCCTTCTGAGGGCCAGAGGACAAGGAGAGACACCCCCTCCGGAAAGGACATGGAAATACAATCATTTTACATTATGGGCAAATTTCATAAGTGGAATATAATTTAGTAATTTCTCAAAGTTAATGGGAGACAACAAAGAGCTGGTTAGAGGTATAACCACTTAACATTACTAAACAATTAATGTGAGGGAACAGAATAAATAAAATCTATCTGTCCCAGCCAGGTCTCGAATCTGGATCTCCTGCTTGCCGGAATGTTTCCGTTGCACCACCGGGACGAGCTTGATCATTTATTCAATTCCCACCACACTAGCGAGAGCCAGCCCAACTTTTAAATGTAGAATTTATAATTACTGCGATTCAAAAGAATTATAAAAATTTGTATTTAATATTTTAATTTGAATTGAACCTGTCTCAATTCATGTTTTAATTTTAATGAATAAAATAAATAAAAAAATATTTGTTTAGTTTAAGCTACTATTTTGATTGACAAATCGGAAAATAGATTTTTTGATTTACTTAAATTCTCACAAAAATGTGTAAGTTTTTAAGCACAGTTTTCTTTTAGGTTCATTCTAGCTCCTCCTTAACTAATTTTGATAGGTAGAAAATAATTTGGAATAATTATTTCACTGTGAGAACATTTTGAGTATGTAGCACTAGTCACTTCCTAGAGTGAGATTCGCTAAATAATAGTTGGCAGAGAGAGGTTCTGGAAGGAACTCTCTTATGACACAAATGCTGATAACCCTGAGTGATGAGGTCAGTTGAGTTGCTGCAACTCTAACAGCTGATCGTAGCAGATCAGTTACATACAATCCTTGACGATAACTTGTCTGCGATGTAGAACTGCAGTAAGAAACCAGTAACTCTTTCCTCTGAAACATACCTACTTAATTCTTCAGGGGATGCCTTCAGCCATAAGATGACGATCCTCTTTCGTACTGCGAACAAAGGTATTATCAAACCCAGTTTAAGGACCTAAGAACCTATAATCAGTAGGTTCATTAGTCCTGAAAGTATCCTGTATATCTTCTAAGATAATTTTAGTTGGGGTTCGGTCAAGGAAGATCCAAAAAACACAAATTTAAAATATGTATTTTTTAATAAAGGATTATCTGCCAACGTTTCGGCTTACATTGTAAGCCATCTTCAGGGCTGCCTATCATGAAGACGAGAGAGGACGTCCTGTCCCTAAGTTCACATTTCCATGACTGNTTTTTTTTTTTTTTTTTTTTTTTTTTTTTCCAAAAATTTATAAAAACGATTTAAGTAAAAAAAAAAAAAAAAAAAAAAATTACATTTCAAGAAAGATATATAATGACTGACAGATTTAGAATTAAAACATAAATTTGAGAAGGTCAGATAACGACTACTCACTAGACTATTGTCTAAAAATATGGAATACTTACTTAAGGTTGAAAGTATGAGATTAAGTTAAAGTTTGCTTTCAATTTATTTTCGTTTAAAGGATAAATAAATATTTGCCTGTAGTAAATTATATAATTAAGTATATCCTTTCTTCAAGCTGGCTTACTACCGATCCTTAGCGATCGTACCTTCTAATTTACTGCCTTTATAGTCTTGCATTGTCCTGATCATTTATACGTATTTACAGTCCTCTTTGCTGCTGAGGAAGTTTGTGCTGGCTAGCTCGTTGCACGACTTTCGCTTAACCTACACTCTAAAGTAAACTTTTATTTACTCTTTATTTAACTTGTCTATGCCAGGTAATATTGTATCAAATCATATATCCTAGTATGCATCCTTGTACCACATTTGTCAGAAATATCAAATTTTAAAGATATCTAACGATAAGGGTTGTAATCACTCTGTTCGAATGTGCCAAAATGTTCTGAAGATGCCTCTAGAATCGAGAATTGATCGCGCACCCAGGGAAAAGATGCACACGAATGTCATAAAATTCTTTATATTTCGTGGTTACACATCAGTTTTTTATAAATACCTAATCCCTAAAAAATAAACAATAGAGCTTTTTAATTTTGGACATGGTAAGTTTCGAAAAATGGTTGACCTGATGAATAGAAGATGTTTATCGCCTAAACAAATGCATATCTGATGATAGACTAAAATGAATCAAAATTTAAAAAATAAAAAAAATTTAAAAATACTCGAGGGAGGAAACTTATGAAAATTTAAAAAAAAATTAATGACAATAAAACGCTATAAAATTCCATTGTTTTAACTCCTTTCCAATTGAATTCAATGTTAAGAGAAAAATTGTCAGTTATAAATACTTCATTATTTTAAAGTTAGTTATTACATTATTTAATTCGAATTGAATATACAATTTTTTTAAATTTTATTCCTCGTCGATATACATATATATTGATCCTTTGGTGCTAATTGTGAATTAATAAAAAATAAAAAAAAGAAGATTTTAATTTCTCATATAGTTTTCTTAATAACTGAGCTTAACTGCTTTGGACTATACAAGATTCATCATCAACAGTTCTTCTCTTGTCTGCAGTACATAACTATCCTGGTAATAACTGGAAACTGGAAGGTATTTGAATACAGAGAGTGACAGTGAACACGTATTCGGCCAAGAAGATGGACAATGTCTGAAAGCGCTCGCCAACAGAAGATGGTTTGCAGAAACCAATGAAGACGGATTACAGAAGGTTTGATAGTTCTTCTCTTATCTGCAGTCATTAACTATCCTGATAGTCACTGGAAACAGCTAAGTACTGAACATATAATGCACACACTTGCACAAAACTACCATTAAAATTTGAATAATCGGCCTTGTTCCTGCAGGGATAAAAACTTCTAAACATGAGAGGGCTCGCCATAACAGTAGGAAGCTGAAAGGGGGGTTAAATAAATAAATACATTAAAGGAGCAAGGGACCAAAATCTCCCACAAAAAATTGTGAGAAACAATTGAAAAAGTTTCCCACAAAAAATTGTGGGAAACAATTTCAATGTTTATTGTAGCGCTTATTTCAGATAAGTTCAACTACAATTTAACTACTACTTTTCAGTTGCTTGTCATTGGTCCTTTTTAATAAAACAATTTAAAAATTTTAAGTACTAATTTTTAATAATTAGAAAATAAAGTCTTTGAGTTATTGAAATTAATATAGATTTTTTTTAATTACCTTAAAAAAAGATCTTACAAAGCAGAAGGCTATTTAAGACTCTTGGGGCCCCTGAAGTTGGTGACTACGGAAGATGCATGCACTTGTGATGATGGCGGGAGGGGGCCCAGGAGAATGAAAGGGCGGTTGGGGAAGGGCAGTGAAGGGCCGTGTGAGCTCCTCCCAAGGCCTGCACTCCTAATACTCGAACCTATTAGTAGGGCACGACCCTGCCTCGTCTAGGTACCTAACCAGTCAATGAAGGGCTTTTTTATAGGGCCGGAGAGGCAGCCCTTTCTCCCTTTCCCCACCAGACGTCACATAAAACGAGAAAAAAATTTCCCAGGTTCACTAAGGAGAGAGTAAAAAACGTTTTTCCCGTGTTTACAAATGTATGGGTAAAAACAATGTATAATAGATAAACTTATATCTAAATTTAAAATAAAATATAAATCGATCTTCGAAAATTAGTTACAAATTATAAATTGTATGAAAAAATAAAAAAAAATTGATTTTTTTATATGAACATTCATTCGTATTTCTCTTTGACATAGCTTTTAAAATATATTATTAACATCATACTTTCTATTATCCGTCTTCATTGGTTTCTGCAAACCATCCTCCGTAGGCGAGCGCTTTCGGACATTGTCCATCTTCTTGGCCGAATACATGTGTTCACTGTCACTGTCTGTATTCAACTGCCAGTTGATACAATTCGCCAACGGAGGATGGTTTGCAGAAACCAATGAAGACGGATAAAAGGTATGATAGTTCTATATTCATTGGTAGTGACAATAATAACCTTTTAGATATTATTAACACATCACTGATCCAACAAGAGACAAATTAAAAAATATCTACCGTTCAAAATGTTATGAGTCCACACATATGTATATATATATATTTATAGCATTCAAGAACAGGTGTGATAGAGAGCACAGTGCACAAAAAAAGAAAATATCACAAGGAGTGAAAATTTTCGGGGATCTCTCGCCCTTCGTCAGTGAGTAGTAAAGAGATACTAGGTTGTGTGAATTGTGAAATGACATATATATATATATATATATATATATATATATATATTCTTGTTTTCGTATGTAAATAACGTTCTTTATCATTGGTTCTGAACTTTTACTACTGCATGCATAAATGCCGCCAAATCTGTCACGAGAATTTCTGAATAAGTAGAGGATTCTTTTCTTCCATTCAGTGGTACGTGTCCTGCAATTAGGTGTCCTGCAGATTACACATGTTCCCTCACTCAAGCAAAGCCGTGCGGTGGTTCCAGGCGAGGTATGTTTGGCGGGTTTATATCTGTGCTGGAGCGTGATGGAAGACTGGAGCTGGAGGCTGAGGACAGCAAATCCTCCAGGCAGGTGGCAGGACTCCCAGGATCTCTGAGAGCCGACCTGAATAAGTTATAGACGCGGGACCTTCTCCTTCCGACCACTTCTCAACGCCATTCTTCCCTGACAATAAGCTGGACACCACTGCCCCTATTACAGCCCACCACAAGGAACCACCTCCACCAAATTTACTATTATCTTTAGATTATTTTTATATATTTTTTTGGTAGGTTCCTTGGTTTTCAAACAGCCATTTATTCGACCCTTCATATTCTCATCTTAAAATAAACTTCTTAGCCTAAGTCCATAATTTTCACTACAGTCAACTTTCCATTTAGAGCACAGGTTTAGGGTATCTAATCAAAAGTCTAGTTTAATACAAATATACGCTTTATATTTATTTATTCATGGACTCTTCGGCTGTCGTCAACGTGTCGAATGGTTTAGTTGGCCAGAAAATAAGCTTTTGACCATGATTCCTTATTAATGTTTAGCCTCAATACAACAACTTGAATAAAACTTTTTTATTGCATAGATTCCTACTCTTTATAATTTACTAACTAGAAAATATGTATTAAATAGGAAAACCCTTTTTTACTATATCAATAGAAAACATATTTTTTACATATAATGTATACAGTTATTATAGGTTATATTTTATATTCTTCAATGAATCCCCGAACCTGATAATCTGACTTTGGCAAATAACCATTAAAATCAAATATTTATGAAATTTTCCAATCTAAAAATCATAGTGTTAAAATGAATATATCGGTCACTTTTCTAACAATAGCTTTTCCACAATATATAAACAAGCATATATTTGTGTCTGTATATGCGCGAGGATGTCGATAGAGAGGGAGAGAAAGAGTGAGAGAGAGATACTTTTCAAACAATTAATGCGAGGGATGAGAATAAAAATCTATCTGTCCAAGCCAGGACTCGAACCTGAATATCCTGCTTTCCTGGAGGGGTAGATGAAAAACCTATTCGGATCCTGGCTGGAACAGATAGATTTTTTATTCTATTCCATCGCATTAATTGTTTGAAATTTACTTGGGATAATATACCACAACAAAATTAATATTTATTAAAAGATATACTTTTCTTTCGTGCAAAAATAAAAGTATGTTTACTTTATGTTTGGTAGCGTGGAAGAATTGTTTTTAAGCGCTCCTGACGTTAAAGATAAATAAAAAATTATCATTAAGGCACTTCCACAAAGACACATGCATAAACAGTTAAGTTTAATATTTTTGGTGCATTGAGGGTACAATTATAGCAAACAGTTTTACCAAAAATGTAAAGTAAAATTTATAACAAGTAAACACTAAACAATAAATCATAGTTTTAAATAAAATTTACTTTTAAAGTTTCTGGATTACAAAAATAATAAATATGAGGGCTTATCATGATCTAAATAATACAAAATCATATTAAGAAAAAGTGTTTTATTTTTAAATCACAATTTGTCCATTTGGACCAATGAGCAATCAATTAAGAAAATATCGATAGCTAAAGCTGGCGTTAATCCAGTTTGGGTTTCTGTGAAACCTTAAAGCAGATTAAAGCAAACTATTTTTAATGGAATCAGGCAAGATGGAGAGCGCGTGGGATTCCATTTCTGTCCTCTGGAAGAAGCGGTAGCGGAAAGTAGGAGATGGCGAGACGAGGACTCAGAAACATCTCGTCAACTCTTCCTTCGCGCCAGATCCTGGCTGCGAGTTCCCTCGATAAAAGCGAACAATGGCAGTGAAGCGAGCTACTTTGCATTCACACTAGCCCCTCGTCCTCCATTCAATAACGGCCCTCAAGAGGAAATGAAGATAACACCGCCGGGGGGGGGGGGATATTTTCATTCCGAGATGATAAGGCATTTTCAGCCCATTCACTAAGGGTGGCACAAAAAAAAACCGCCAGAAAAATGCAAATCCCCCCACCCTTAAACGCCATTTCCCTAATTACTGCTTGCTCTCGCTCCCTTTCCCTTAATCCTCAATTTGCTCGGGTTAGAGCACTGTTCCCAAAGAGAGGAATTTAAGTTGAAATGATCGACAACCAACATTTAACAAGAAGAAGTTAAACGTTTTAGCTTCAGTGGCACGATTAAGATAAAAATACTTCAATAAAAAAAAACTGTGCAAATTACTATTTCCGTAAAAGCTTGTCCTGAGCCATGGATGTTTAGAATGGGATGGCAACCAGGGTAGATTGCCCCTCCCTTCATGACCCTTGATGGTTTAAGGGGAATCTAACACTTAAGAAGAAGAAGAAAATGAAGTTTATTCTGGGACTAAGAGAGTCTCCTTGAATAACTTTAGGTGAATTTTACATAAGACCTTTTCTGGCTCAAAAAATATACATTAATATAAAGAAATATAACAAAAATTATTTATAAAATAAATAGTAAAAGTTAAACAAATGCTTAAACAAAAATAACATTTCCTCGAGGCTGACGAGTTAACAATCTATAACAGTATGACCGGGAGAAAGAGAAAGAAAAAAATAAAGAAAAATAAAAAACCAGTGAGCTTATAATAGGTTTAGGGGAAAAAAATGCAATGTGAAGTACCATTAAAAGAAAACACC
Organism: Oncopeltus fasciatus; assembly: GCA_000696205.2. NCBI lineage: Eukaryota > Metazoa > Arthropoda > Insecta > Hemiptera > Lygaeidae > Oncopeltus > Oncopeltus fasciatus. The sequence continues at coordinate 76,817 of KZ809249.1, read as the reverse complement.
AAATCAAATTTTACTTACACTAATTTCTTTATTATACATACATTTTGTTATTTAATTATTACGAAGAACAAATGTTAATCTTTTAATAACAGTGAAATAGCCTCTTCATTGACCAGAATGGAAAGAAAGAACTAATTTTTAGTTAATCATAATCGGGATCAGCCAATACCAGTGACAAGCGATGGAAGCTCAAACATCCACCAAATTAGGGAATTAGCCAATGAAGTGCACGAGATCTATGTTTTATCTACTATATTCTAGCCGAGTGTCGTACAGGTAAACCTCAGCCATGGTAAAAGGAATAAAAAGATAAAAAGACAAGGGAATGCATTTTGGAAGAACTAAATGAAGATAATCAGGATGACAGGGAGCAATTTGTGTCCTTCGAAAAACAAAAAAGGACCAATTACCAAGCCTTATTAAACCACCTCTCAATCATACAGATTCGTTCCAGGTGATAAAATGTCAACACTCGCCTTCATGATAGTTAAGTTACATGTGGTGAACATTCTACACATATTGTTATTGCTTTCCGATGCAATTCATAACACACATGTAATTATTAAAAAATGTTATGTTCTTTTTATTTGCTATAACAATGATAATTTTTTGTTTTTGTTTTTCTCGTGTTTTTTTATGACATTACATTCCGGTAGTCCTGAATACGGCTTATAATCTAAACTGAAGCGTCGGAATATTATAAAAAATACATTTTTTAAATTTTATTTTGATCAATCTTGACCGAACCCCAAAATATTCTTTAATAATAATCTCAACGATCAAAAAATCTCCATTTAAACTCACTCTTATTGTTTTATTCATTCATTTTCTGTTACATTTGTATATGTTTTAATTTTTTATTCAGAGCATTTTTAATACTTTGTTTATGAGAGCTGAAATGTATGCTAAACATTAGCAATAAGAAAATTTTAAGCAGTTTTTACTAAATCAAATTCCAATTTCAGTAGATTCAGGCAAATATTAAGTTAAATAATGAGGATAAATCTAAAAATCATTACAATAGATGCAATTTTAGTAGTAAGAAATATGTTTAGAAGATGAACTTAAGAAATTGAAGTAAGGGAGAGCAGATTTTTAGCGGGCCGTACTTTCACAGATTGAAAGTTGAAGTCAGCAGTTTTCAGCAGGAAGTCAGGGATAATTGATTGCCTAATTACAAAGGTAGTAAAGGGATGGTTAGGGATGGGTTAAGCAGGCGATGGGACAAGTTGGGGAGGGGGGAGGGCTGGAGGGCGCGGGAACTTTACCTCATCCACCTCATTGGCCCATAAATAAGGCCTCACCCCCACCCCCCTCCACAACCCCTGACCATATTAACTACACTTGGGGCCAAGTTCTAGGAGCAGCGGGGCCCTCTCGATCGCTCCGTCTGCCTTTCTTAATGCCCTGTAATTAAATACGATTAAAATAATTGCAGTTGTTCTTAGTCTGCCCTTTCGATGAATAATTCATAAGAAATCAAGGAGACCGAGACATAGGCCGAACTTCGGGCTAAGGAGCCCTTAGAACTACCGTCTTGTTAGTACTTCCCAAGTGAGGAGTTCTCTCGTGTGTGTCTTGCTCTATGCCACTCTCTCGTTCTCAATCAACTAGCATGGGTGCAACTCCGGGTTAAGAAGCTCTTGGAATCACCGTCTTGTAAGTACTCCCCAAGTGCGGAGTACTCTTGTAAGTGTCTCGCTGTATAGCCCTTCTATAGGTTCTCAATCCCTTCCACACTAGCATGGGTGCAACTCAGGGGGGTAAGAAGCTCTTGGAATCACCGTCTTGTAAGTACTTCCCGCTCTATAACCATTCTATAGGTTATCACTCGCTTCCACACTAGCTCTGTGACAACTCTGGGTTAAGAAGCTCTTGGAATCACCGTCATGTAAGTACTTCTCGCTTTATAGCCCTTCTATAGATTCTCGCTCGCTTCCACACTAGCTCTGTGCCAACTCTAGGTTAAGAAGCTCTTGGAATTACCGTCATGTAAGTACTTCTCGCTGTATAGCCCTTTTATAGGTTCTCGCTCGCTTCCACACTAGCTCTGTGCCAACTACGGGTTAAGAATCTCTTGGATTCACCGTCTTGTAAGTACTTCTCGCTCTATAACCCTTCTATAGGTTCTCGCTCGCTTCCACACTAGCTCTGTGCCAACTCCGGGTTAAGAAGCTCTTGGAATCACCGTCTAGTAAGTACTCCCCAAGTGCGGAGTACTCTTGTAAGTGTCTCGCTGTATAGCCCTTCTATAGGTTCTCAATCCCTTCCACACTAGCATGGGTGCAACTCAGGGGGGTAAGAAGCTCTTGGAATCACCGTCTTGTAAGTACTTCTCGCTCTATAACCATTCTATAGGTTATCACTCGCTTCCACACTAGCTCTGTGGCAACTCTGGGTTAAGAAGCTCTTGGAATCACCGTCTAATACGTACTTCTCGCTCTATAACCCTTCTATAGGTTATAGGTAATGCAATTACGGCATCTAGTGACCTGCCGGTAACAACATTCTCTGCAAACCCGAGAAGTACCACACCAGAGTTGATAAGCGTCCCTGTAGCCTGAATCCCGGAGTATCAAACTGTCTATAATTAAGTAAATTCTATTGAACTAAACAAAACTGCCTTAAATGAACTTTATTCAGTATAAAAAGGAGCGTTTTTTTTTACCGTAGATATTATTATTAGATGATTTTAGTTGGGGTTCGGTCAAGGTAGATAATAAAAAAAAATTTTAATAATGTGTATATTTAAATTATCTGCTAACATTTCGGCTTACATTGTTAGCCATCCTCAGAGCTGCCAACATGAATACGAGAGAAGACGTCCTGTCCCTAAGTTCATATTTCCATGACTGAAGTCAAAGTTTTTAAATTTGTATTTTTTTTTTTTTNAACTGATTCCCTTAATTTTTGTAAGTATTAAAATCATTAAGTATTAATATATTAATATTGTATAGAATATTGTACTGAGTTTCGAATTTCCTAACTACGTTGTTCTATTGCCTGTGTGGATTACAATAGCTAGGGGAAGAAAACGGCCAGTGCTATAACTCCTAGGAAAGAAAAAAAACAAAATAAAAATAATAATAATAACAATATAATAATAATAATAATAATAATAAGAATAATAATAATAATGATAACAACAAAATAAAATCACTTCGCATAGGGAAAGGGCCTATCGACCCTAATCCAGGTTAATTCAGGCTTTAAAGGAATGTTATTGTACGTAGCATTAATTGGAGAATCTTTCCTTAGTTGAAAAGATTCAATAATTAAAAAGATGAATGTCGGGATCCAATGACAAGGTATTATAATGGGGTTAAATTAAAACGTTTGATATATTATTTAGGCATGAAGAACGCAACAAATTACTAATAATTCTGACGCTAAAGCTTTTTTTCTACCTATATTAGTAAATTTTCTCCGAGTCATTTCTCGACATTTCCAACTTTTTTTTTTTCTTTTAACTGTCCATCTTCAGGTTCAAATTTTCAACATAAGTACTTACACATATTTTCTAATTTTAAATGGTTCTTAGGGAGTAAGTGCGAAAAAAAAGTTAAATAAAGAGAAAGAATAATGACATTCCAAACTAAGTAAAATGTTTTATTAAATGTATGCTTATGAAAAGGTACTAGAAACTATATTTGACAATTTGAATTTTGAATAGGTGAACCTAAAGATGAGTCAGTTAAGAGAAAAAAAAAAAAGGCAAAAATGTCGAGGAATAACATATTAAGAAAAATATACGAATATACAGGTAGAAAAAACCTCTATATACCGTTTCTTCTTCCGGATTGGACCGTGTCAAATTGTTGTTATTTGCCGACCTTTCGCACATCATGTGATGGCTTCTTCAGGGCTGAAAAGAGAAATGAGAAGAAGAAACGGTAAATAAATCTGACAACCTACTTCGAAGCCTTCGTGAACAAAACCTCTATTGTCAAAATTAGTATAAATTTGCATGCAATAGCAATACATTATTAATTTGCAGCAATAGAATAACAAATCTATAATACATAGATAACGAATTATTTATTCAAGGCTCAAGTAAATTGGTAATATAAATTGAAATGTGAGTATTTATTCATGCATACGATTTGTTATACTTCTGTGAGTTCTGCATATAACATTGATGGACCACCCTTCTCTGGTGAAATCAATAAACTTCTGAATACAATGTCTTCGGATAAAATGGTGCGAAGAATGGAATGAGTTATTTTCCATCAATAGAAATGAAATGATGACTAAATATCTCATGTCGGGCAACACTTATTATTCTGAAATAAAAGTGAAGGGAGCTTGGAGGAGTATGGAAGTCCTGCCATTCATCACCGACGTAGAAGAAGTAAATCCTCTTGGCCGAGTTCCAGTTAAGAAACGTCTCAATGCAAACAAGAATGTAATGCTCTGATTTACCAGATATCTTCCTCAATTTTTACATCCCTCCTCTCTTATGCTTTGCATTAAAAAAAATAAGAAGGAAAAAGAGACAAACTTTTATTCATAAATTCAAGCAACTTGGCAAGAGCTATCAAGAGAGGAAAAAAAATTGTGGACACAAGTAAGTTGGTTGCCAAATTAGCCCGGTAATTACGCAAAACATTTATAAATTTNACCTCTAAGCAGGGAATCTGCCTCCAGGATTTGAGGAGTCTGGCAACCCTCTTCTGGTTCGAGCTTAAGGTCTTTGCGCGATTCCTGCCACCGAACTGCACCTCTAAGCAGGGGATCTGCCTCCAGGATTCGAGGAGTCTGGCAACCCTCTTCTGGTTCGGGCGTAAGGTCTTTGCGCGATTCCTGCCACCGAGATGCACTCCTAAGCAGGGGATCTGCCTCCAGGATTCGAGGAGCCTGGCAACCCTCTTCTGGTTCGGGCGCAATAAATGAATTAAAACTACTATACTACAGACATATATTAATTATCTTAGCTTATTGTCGTTTGAAAAAGTATAGTTCTTAACAACATAGTGTACTAGCTAGCTTTCTTTCTTTTGGGCTATTTTCAATACCATTTATTGACAGAGGAATCTATGTTCACTGCCTTGGAACATATATATACCCTAAAGGAATCCTCAGTATTTTCCTTTAAATTAATTACGTTTTTCCATTAAAAAAACTTTGCTTTTAGTGTATTGTTACATTTGTTGGTAGCTAAGTGTCACTAAACATTTTAACGTTGCAAATGGGTTTAAATATGACTGATTATAAGCTTTAAAAAAAATTGTGATCTGACTGATTTTAAGCACTTACCAATTGTGCTACCAGGACGCGCCAGGTATCTCATTCAATTCCCTCTACACTAGCGAGAGCCTAACCTACGAGAAAGACAAGAACTTCGTCTTACACTCGAAGGAGCTGACATTGTCAAGCCATTTGGCGACTCTCTAGGCGTCCTGGTAGCACAATTGGTAAGTGCACCGGCCCGGATAGCAGGAGATCCAGGTTCGATTTCTGAATAGGACAGATAGATTTTTTTATTCTATTCCCTTTCATTAATTGTTTAAAATTTACGTGGGATAAAAAACCACAACCAAATAAAAATATTATTTGTGATTCAGTATATTATATTATTAAGTATTGGAATGATTTATTTACTAAACGATGGATATTATTTTTCACATAAATAGTAGAGAATATATTTTTCAATAATAGTCTAATAGTAAAGAATATATTTTCGAATTTTTAATATAGACATCCTATAGATTTACTCTTTCCTCTCTTGGCGCTAGAGTGCATTTATATTAACGTATCTATACTTCAATTCAATAATAATTTTGAAATCAAAGTATCTACTAAATATACTATCTGCAATATATAAATGGCAAGAACCGAAGTAGATTTAGTTTAATTTCATTTTTATTTGTAATTTTTGAAAAATTTAAAGGACTTAAACTTGAATGAATTATTTACACTTAGCAAAATTTGTGAGGTATCAAAATAAAGAATAGTGTTATTTGAGAATTATTTTTATAAATTAGGGAAGAAGAGAATGAAGTGTGAGAGTTCTAGACTGGGTTGGGTTGGCTCTTTGAGAGTTGTGAGAGAACTCTCTCTCTCCGCAAAAAAAACAACGGCTTATCTCTTACAACTAAACTAACCTGTACATACACCTGTACACCCAGAACCTATGAATGGTTAAATATCTCTTAAATAGTTTTGCTTTCCTTAAGTATACAATTCATTATGATAAATTACATCTAAAGAATAGAAAATAACTATAGAAATGGCCCTCATTAAGAAAAATTATAAAATTCCAAGAACATTGGATTAATTTTGATGAAACTTGCTGTTTTTCGATCTTTGTTAAGGGATTTACCCAATAATAGAAATAATTTGTTTTAAATTTGCTTGAAAATTATTTCGAATTTCTTTATCAAATTTCAACCTAAAAAATTGGTTACATTTTGGGTTCAGACCAACCCAGAATTGTTCAATGTATAGTAGACATTAGAAACTTAATTTTCCTTTCTCCATTCCAGACTTTTTTATTATTTACATTTCAGCGGCGAATGGTTAAGAAATAAAATAAAAATTATTAAATTAAGTTTATTTTTATCTACTACTTTTGCGTCTCCTACTGACACAGGGCAGTGTGCTTGAACCTATCCTTTATACAGCAGACCTCCCCACTCATCCTAATACCCTCTCAACCCTCTTTGGAGATGACAAAGCGATCCTCTCCTCCCATCCTGATGCCAAACCGCTTCTGACATTTTACAAAACCACTTTGATTCTATTTAGCAGTGGTGCAGAAAATGGAGGTCCAAAATAAATAAGTACAGGTTAATTTCAAACTAAAGAAAGATTTACCAATTAATATAATTTTTAGTGCAAGGGAACAGAATAAAAAATCTAACTGTCCCAGTCAGGACTCGAACCTGAATCTCCTGCTATCCGGGCAAGCGCGTTATCCAATTACGCTACCCGGAGAGCCAGATCATTTATTAAATTCCCAGCACTAGTGTCGAGAATCTAGCCTAAGAGAAAGACGAATACATAGTCTTATGCTCGAAGGAGATGACAATGTCGAGCTATTTATCAATTAATGCAAGGGAACAGAATAAAAAATCGTACTGTCCCAGCCAGGGCTCGAATCTGGATCTCCTGCTAACCTTACATTAATTGATTTAAATTTACGTGGGATAAAAACCACAACTAAACTAATATTTATAAATTAAAATAAAAAGTAAATAACGAGAGTCGATAAATAGCTTGACAATGTCAGCTCCTTCCAGCATATGACGATGTATTCGTCTTTCTTGTAGGTTAGACTCTCGCTAGTGTGTTGGGAATTTTAGCTCGTCCCAGTGGTGCAATGGATAGCATACCGGCCCAGCAAGCAGGAGATCCAGGTTCGAGTCCTGGCTGGGACAGTTAGATTTTTTATATAGAATTATATTATGGAATAGACCCTTACATCAATTGATTATTATTTTATATTATTTACCCTATATGACATAATAATGATGTAACTAGTATGGACCTTTGCATACTTTTTTTTTTCTTTTTAATAGAAACTGAACTTATTTTCTCTAAATTAATAGAAAAAAAAGAAAGTATATTCGGTATCTGTACACCTCTTTGCAAATCGACCTATCAGTCCTTACAAAGCTGTAATTGCAATTACATTGAACATGTGTAAATATTTCGTTAAGTTTGAATACGTGTACGTTTATGTAAGACTGAGATTTCCAAAGATAAGACTGTATTATTGAAGTTACTTTAGAAGCGTGGGACGATATCATTCCCAAGGCCGGCTTGGAGTCAACCATTGCCTGCTCAACTTATCTTCTTATCTCATTTTCCTCCACGGCTTTCCTCTCAGATGAAAACCTCTCCCTACCCTGATTTCCCTCCACCTTCAATAACATGTAGGAAATTCTTTTATTTTTTCCTTTTCCTTTTTTATTAACTAATTATTATTAATTCAATCACTGAAACATATTATTACAATTACTTAGTAGATAACATTTTACTTAGAATATTAATCTCAATTTGTAAGTAAATATCCAGTTTTTATTATATTTCCTAGACAGCTTTTACTAAACTTCATTTAAAAAGAAAACATTCCATGACGACACTTCTGAAAATTCTTTTCCAGCTGTTCACCGATCCTACTTAGGAAAAGATAAAATATTATCCATTCAAATTTTTATGTAAATATGTTTGTGTATGTGTGTGTGATAAAGTCACTAAATTCAGTATTTAATATTTTAATAAAAACCGTTACTATTGCACATGGTAAAGTTTATTTTTGGCTGACATCGGACAAGTGAGAGGGCTTAGAATAAGTCGAAAATTTGTAAGAATATAAATATTAATTTAGTTGTGGTTTATTATTCCACGTACATTTTAAACAATTAATGAGTGGGATAGAATAAAAAAAAAAATCTATCTGTCCTAGCCAGGACTCGAACCTGGATCTTCTGCTTTCCGGACCGGTATGCTTTCATAACACCACCGGGACGAGCTAGATATCTGATTAAATTCCCATAACATCTAGCTCGTCACGGTGGTGTTATGAAAGCATACCGGTCCGGAAAGCAGAAGATCCAGGTTCGAGTCCTGGCTAGGACAGATAGATTTTTTAATTCTATTCCTTCTCATTAATTGTTTAAAATTTACGTGGGATAATAAACCACAACTAAATTAATATTTATAAAAGAAAATTAAAAAAGTAAATAACGAGAGTCAACAGATAGCTAGACAATGTCAGCTCCTTCGAGCATAAGACGATGTATTTGTCTTTCTCGCTAGTGTGTTCGGAATTTAATAAGTTATCTAGCTCGTCCCGGTTATGTAATGGAATCATACCGCCCCGAAAAGCTGGTGATCCAGGTTCGAGTCCTGGCTGGGACTGATAGATTTTTTTATTCTATTCCTTCTCATTAATTGTTTAAAATCTTTAAGAATAGTATCTTCATTGTAATTTTCTTTTTAAGTTGTATTGAATATAATCAGTGAAAAATTTAATTTCTTAAGATTTATGTTCTATGCAATTTCTTAGTAAAACCGCATATAGTGGTCGATATTTAGGAATATTTTATTTGGTTGTGGTATTTTATACCACGTAAATTTTAAACAATTAATGAGAGGGAATAGAATAAAAAATCTATCTGTCCCAGCCAGGAATCGAACCTGAATCTCCTGCTATCCGGGCCGGTGCATTTACCAGTTATTTCCTGGTAACATAAGTGGTAAATGCACCGGCCCGGATAACAGGAGATCCAGGTTCGATTCCTGGCTGGGACAGTTAGATTTTTTATTCTATTCCCTCTCATTAATTGTTTGATATTTAGGAATGTAACTGTGAAGATTGAGGCTCACCCACTTTTTTCATCCGACCATTCCAGCCTCAGCTTTTGTGATTTCACCTCTTGTTTATATTTTACTCCCCTTCAAAAGGTTACATTAGTCTTTTGAGTCACAATCCTTAACGCTAAACGGGAAATCTGCTTCGGTTTTACAGCTCCTGGATGACAGACGTTTTTCATTTTTTTTTTAATGGATATCCTTAACTCATGTTTTTTTTTTTAGAATTTCTTCCTTGTTATATATTAGTTATCTATATTTAGGCTTGTTTTCACACTGCTGACGACAGAACGACAGTAATACATGTGAATATTCTAGACTTCTCTAAACTCAAGTATCCTTTCAAGAGCTACCCATTAAAAAGAGCGGGAGTTATTTAAAACAATGTTACAAAGTGAGAACCTCATAAATGTCACTCTGACTCCACCCCCACTACGCCGCCCCCTCTCGCGAAGGAAGTGGATGGGGAGGGGAGAAAGAGTCCCCTGTTTACTCTTGAATAATGGTTTCGTCAAGATGAATGACAGTGTTGTTCATTTAGAGCTCTCTCCCGGGCATGGGATGGATTTATGGCCATTAGGGGAGAGGAGCCTGGTGCATGGGAACACTTCCATGGGAGGAACGCACGGTCCTGCAAGCTCAGCAAAACATCACAGGGGGAGCAGTAACTCCCCATACAACTTCGCAATTCAATTTGATAAATATCATTCCATTATATATATATATATTACAGTAATATAGTAATATGTTATTGTACAAATTAATAATATATTTTGCTGGGGTGAATGAGATATTTCCACTACTTTGTTATCTACTGATTTCGATGGGACTGGAAAATCTTCAGGAACAGAAGTTCCAGGATTCTCCCTGTAGCAGCCGAACGAACACAGGGAGACTCTTGAAGAGAGACGTCATCCCCCAAACATTTCTTATCCTGATGATGATTAATGGCACCAAAGCTACAGATAATAATGTAAGACAGTAAACGTGAAAGCCTATATCATAAAACCTGTTTGATTTTCTTCTTTTGCTTATTTTTTAATGGTTAATTTTAGTCTCCCAATGAACCCATTACGGGCATGGTGGGCGAGGCAGGTTACCATACCATTCTAAACATCCATGGCTCAGGACAAGCATCTATTTATCTACAAAAGCTTGCTCAGGGCGGGATATGAACCCGCAGCGCCAGGATTGCCAGACCCGAACGGATCCCATGAGCTACCCTGGCGCCTCGACATGCACCAGGTCTGTATTATCGCTATTTAATGAAGATTCATATGTTACACTTGGTGCAAATTCTGTCTGAAATGTAGAATATTTATAAGTTTGTCTTGAAAATAATTCTATTCTTCTTTTTATTTTAATATTTGTATTGTATATAACGGAGACTTTTTATTACCCCCTATCACACCCTCAACACCGGAGAAGTTGTTTTGTCCTGAGCCATTAGTGTTTAGAATGCGGTGGTAACCTGTAGGCCCCTTCCTCCATTACCCTAAGTGGTTGAAAAAAGGGCTAATACTATAATAAAAAATAAAATAAAATAAAAAAAAGACAAGCCAGTCAGCAGCTAGATGTAGGCCTCCAAACGCAGAGCTGACATCAATTGATCCCAGCTATTGACCTACTCATATATTTGCGGTTTGAAAAAAAGTGTCTAAATTTTCTTCAAATGTCTAATTTGATTCATTACTTTATGGACGCCAGAGCGCATCAAGATAAATAGACTGACACATACACACACACACAAGTTGTAAATTCATCTTTTTTCATGTAAATGTCATGAATTTTGAAGTTACTCCGGTTTTCTTTTTTTTTTTTTTTCTTTTTTTTTCATTTTTAAAGAAGTCTATTAAAATCGATAATTTCATAATCATAGAGGGATAATTATAAAACACAACCCTTGAATTATATTCACCAATACAATATATACAATACAATATATCACGCAAGTCTGCATTACTAATTCTTCTGGTGAATTTCCAATTACTTATTTGTGGCATAAATGTTTTTAAAGAAAAGCAATTTTTGTTTTTGGAATGTTAAGTATGTTAGTCGTCAGAAAAATAAGAATATTAAAGCTATTAACTGTAGAATGGTCTATTTAATTAACGGAATAATATTTGTCTTCGAATGAGTCGAGTGACCCCCCAAATCACCATGCAATTTCAAGTAGAAGACCGATCGAACGGTCGGGAACGTACTACCGCCAAAAATAGAACTAGTCATTACTCTTATTTATATTTTACATTTTTAATTGCAAACCGTGCTTAGTTAACTGTGATTTTGAGTTCACATAACATGTAACAGTTACTTTTCAACCTCATTTTCATTTCCGTCTGTGCACTGCTTCCAAGATATTAAGTTGTTTATTTCTTACAATTTAATAATAAACTTATTTTATAAAATCCAATTTTCAAGATTTCTAATTAAGAGTACATTGTTTATCTTGTTACGCAATTATTTATCAGTTCCATAAAAATAAATGTTACATCACCATATGTATCCATTAATATGTTTAAATTAACAATACCATTAATATAAACATAGTGAACAGCAGAGTTCACAACATTACTCATTCTGATCCATCTTAGCCCTCCCTCCTTATTTACGATTTTAAAAAAATTTTAAAAAAGAGCTAAAATACAGTATTTAGCTTTTATAATTTTTTTCGTTGTATTCAATCCCACTCAAATTTTAACAATTTTTAGTGCAAGGGAACAGAGTAAAAAAAATTTATTGAAATGGAAAATGCACCGGCCCGAACAGCAGGAGATCCAGGTTCGAGTCCTGGTTGGGACAATTATATTTTTTATTATGTTCCCTTGCACTAAAAATTGTTACAGTATTTAGCTTTTTATTTAAAAAAATTGCAGATGCTAGAGCGCTTAAATATATAAGTGTGTGTGTGTATATATATAATTTTGAACGGCCCATATTTTTTGCTTCCCCAATCGATAAAGATACATTAGAATTTTTCAAAAGTCGCGTCAAAAATACTTAGTATCGGTAAATAAATAAAAAATCTGCTAAAAGTCGTGGGTTATTACAACCTAAAAGAAAAATGCTAGAAATTCAAGTAAATTTCCCTTCAGAGAAACCTAGTAAAATTATATATATTTTTATATGTAATAACAATACCATTATCACATATAAAAATGTACTATACTATTATACTTACAGCTCATATATGACCTTTTTAGGTTAAAATGAGGTGTTATATCCACTATAAACAACACTGTACTCATTTTTCAATTGATGGGCAATCAGAGAAAGAATTTTTAAGGTGATCATTATATAACAATTCTTTGAAATGATGGTTTGTAACAGAAAAAATACTTTTCACTTTCGCTGACATGACCAATTAATACTCAATTACATAATTACATGAGGCCTATTCCAGCGGAGATATAACAGTTTGTATCTGGAGCAGCTGGATAGAGCTACCATAACGAAGCGCAGACATTTTGCAGAGGAGCAGTAGCTCTCGCCATTGAACAGTTCTCACTGAATAATAGAGTTTCGGTTCATTTTGAATGTTTGAATTAATATCGGTCCGATTAACATACCAACAAGGAGGGTGGGGAAGGGCGAGGTGAATCACAGCGAACCCCCACCACCGCTACCCTGCCCCCGGCTCAGCCGATAATTGATTAATACAAAATTGAGTTGAAATTCAAGTTGATTATTCACAGTTAACTGGTAGTTGTTACTGGTTCTGCTAGAGATGCTGTTATTCAGACACAATCTGTAATAGCCAGACAACATAGATATGCGGAATTAATTCCTCCCTTTAAACTCCTTCTCAGTTTAGACAAGGATAAATTAACTGAAGAAATTACTTATTAGACATTTTAACTAACTAATTATAATATAAGTTAATTTAAATTATTAATATGGAGTACTGTCTGAAATACAACTTTTGTTCATTACCTTGAATATTATAATAACAATTGATTAATAACCCGTATACAATTAGTTAGCATAATATACTTGTAACAATTTTTCCACTGTTAGAAAATTGTTAGAAATAGTAAAACCGCCCAGAATAGAACTGCATAAACTAATAAAATTCTTTAGCATAATATTTCAATGCCATAGACAACACGTTTCACTTTTTATAAAAAAAAAATTCCGTAATATTAGAGAAATCCTCATTTATTCACGAATATTATATGCATTTGAAGTTTTCAATTCTTACAATACCCTAAAATAGAAAATATCCCATATCAATACAGAAATCTGCGTTTAGTTTCATTAACCTATTACAAACTCAGAATAACTCTTCTAAATTATAAATCAAAATGCTCAATTTTACATAGGAAAACGACTAATTTCAACTACTAGGCCTTATAGTTTAAAATTTATTTTTTAGTTTAACCCTTACTCTTCTTCCTTCAACATTGCTGTGTAACTCTTAAACTATTTATTTTATCAATACCTTCGTTGACTTTTATTACTCTTAAGTAAATATTACGCCCGCTACATCGAAAACTCTTTTTTGTTCTAGCACTTTAAATTTTAGGTAAGTCTCACTCTTAATTTGAGTGATTTTGCTCTGTACTCTGTACCTTTAACTTTTAAAAGTGAAATCAAATTTAATAAATTTATAAGGACCACTACACCTGAAAAACGTTTGTTATTTGCAATTCTAATAACAGGTTTTGCATTTAAAAGTTATATACTGAATTCCATTAAGAGGTAAACTTATAACTGGGGCCTGTAAAAGTTTTGACAGACACAAAACATACACAGTGCCTATTCATTTTGTAATCTAGCAGGAGGGTCTATTATGTATCGAAAAATTTGTCAAACTATTTGTCAAGAGAACATACTCTCAGAGTACGACCTTTGTGATTCGTTAAAAGCAATAACTATTTTAATTACATTTTCTACTTTATGAATAATTATGTGTAACGAAATTATTCAGTAATTTTTAATTATTTCAAGAATAATACAGATAATAACGTTTTTATATTTTTGGTCCCTTAAATATTCTCCTTTGGTTCAATTTCAACCATTAGGGTGTATATAAATAATAAGAACAGGAGAAAGAAAGAGTGAAATAAAAACATAAAAAGAAAAAAATTACAATGAGTATTAAATTTTCGTGGAGACTTCTCGCTCTTCGTCAGAAACGATTGAAAATATTTTTTTTCTTTTTGTGCGTTCACAACACTCTTTCTTCCTTTTGTTTTTATTTATTATATGCANCTCTCTCGCTCTCTCTCTCTCTCTCTCTCTCTCTCTCTCTATATATATATATATATATATATATATATATATATAGAGAGAGAGAGAGAGAGAGAGAGAGAGAGAGAGAGAGAGAGAAAGTATATAGAAAATGAAACACTCACGGCTGCGATATATAGTAATCAAGAGCAGGTGGGAGAGAGTGCCGTGCACAAACAAAAAGAAAAAATCACAAGGAGTAAAATTTTCGGGGATCTCTCGCCCTTCGTCGGTGAGGAGTGAAGAGGGACTGTAGTTTCAAGTGGGAGATTATCTTAACCTCTAGTAAAATACTTTTAGTGTGTGCATATCGAAACTGACTTGCCTTAACATTATTTACTACCCATTAATGTAGGTCATAAAATACTGAAAATACAAAAAAATTCCATGCCATAAAAACTGTTCTAAGCAAAAAGACAATTACTTTCATACTTTCTTTGATGAACTTAGTCAGGCAACAACTATCCTGCTCGAAACATTGGAATACATTTAAATATCTAATGGAAATTAATAAAATTTTACTTATAGTTTTGAAATAATTTTAAATATGTAAATACAATTTAACTGTCATGCCCTACGCGATTTCGAATTCCGTGTACAGTTGTGGCTCGAATTACTTGTGGAACTGGATGAGATTACTACGTTTACTTGAGTATTGTTTTTTTTTTTCTTAATGGCGTGTCAACATTGATGACCAAATGGTCATTAACGCCAGAGAGATATAATTGAAAGCGGGAAGATATTTGAGTATTTTTTGTTTGCAAATAATTACGTTTGCTGCTAATACAGTTTTCATTGCAACGAGCTAGGAGTAATTTCACCATCTTAGCACTTACAATACGAATTAGTGATTTCTTTTTTATTCATTAAAGTAATATAGAATAATCCATGTTTAGAAGTAGATAAATAAACAGAAGTTTTTATAAACAATATCAAACTTTTCTCTTTTTTTTTCATTAATTGTGTTTGTTTTATATACTTTCATCAGAAGAATGTGAACTATAGAAAGAGTTAACAATTTGCAACTCTATTATGCCTATCTAATCTTAAGCACAATTAACTTGTAAAAGAAATATTATTTCCTACTAGTAATGCAAAAACCGCTAAAATATTGAAATGTTGAATATCTTTTCTGCAGACATCATGCTATTTTAAAATGTCGTCGTGGAAAATATAAAATTAAATAAAGTAAATGACGAGAGTCGACAAAATGTATGACAATGTCAGCTCCTCCGAGCATAAGCGATATATTCGTCGGCCTCGGAGGTTGGACTCTCGACACTAGTGCGGGGAATTTAATAACTTATCAGACTTGTCTCGGTAGCATAAGTGGTAAATGCACCGGCCCGGATAGCAGGGGATCCAGGTTCGAGTCCTGGCTGGGACAGNCAGATTCTAGTTAATACCCTCCGTCGGGGTGAATAGCAGTGGACTCCTTTGGTAGCCACAGACTGTGGAGGTGATAGCGCCCCTCTCCAGAAGCACATTGTCCACCAAAGTCTAGATGTCGGCCATCGGACGAGAGGTGAGAGGCCGGTTCTTCCTCAAGACCTTCCCACAACGGACCACGTGCAGATTCTAGTTAATACCCTCCGTCGGGGTGAATAGCAGTGGACTCCTTTGGTAGCCACGGACTGTGGAGGTGATAGCGCCCCTCTCCAGAAGCACATTGTCCACCAAAGTCCAATTAATAATAATCACCGACAGAGCCCAGGCCTGCCGACCACCCAATCGGCATGACCACACTTCGGCCTACCCGCCCTCCACCACAATCCTCTAACTGAACTACACAGCACCCCCTCCCCTCTTCACCCTAAACCTCGGACGAGAGGTGAGAGGCCGGTTCTTCCTCAAGACCTTCCCACAACGGACCACTTGCAGATTCTAGTTAATACCTTCCGTCGGGGTATCATTCCATTATATATATATATATTACAGTAATATAGTAATATGTTATTGTACAAATTAATAATATATTTTGCTGGGGTGAATGAGATATTTCCACTACTTTGTTATCTACTGATTTCGATGGGACTGGAAAATCTTCAGGAACAGAAGTTCCAGGATTCTCCCTGTAGCAGCCGAACGAACACAGGGAGACTCTTGAAGAGAGACGTCATCCCCCAAACATTTCTTATCCTGATGATGATTAATGGCACCAAAGCTACAGATAATAATGTAAGACAGTAAACGTGAAAGCCTATATCATAAAACCTGTTTGATTTTCTTCTTTTGCTTATTTTTTAATGGTTAATTTTAGTCTCCCAATGAACCCATTACGGGCATGGTGGGCGAGGCAGGTTACCATACCATTCTAAACATCCATGGCTCAGGACAAGCATCTATTTATCTACAAAAGCTTGCTCAGGGCGGGATATGAACCCGCAGCGCCAGGATTGCCAGACCCGAACGGATCCCATGAGCTACCCTGGCGCCTCGACATGCACCAGGTCTGTATTATCGCTATTTAATGAAGATTCATATGTTACACTTGGTGCAAATTCTGTCTGAAATGTAGAATATTTATAAGTTTGTCTTGAAAATAATTCTATTCTTCTTTTTATTTTAATATTTGTATTGTATATAACGGAGACTTTTTATTACCCCCTATCACACCCTCAACACCGGAGAAGTTGTTTTGTCCTGAGCCATTAGTGTTTAGAATGCGGTGGTAACCTGTAGGCCCCTTCCTCCATTACCCTAAGTGGTTGAAAAAAGGGCTAATACTATAATAAAAAATAAAATAAAATAAAAAAAAGACAAGCCAGTCAGCAGCTAGATGTAGGCCTCCAAACGCAGAGCTGACATCAATTGATCCCAGNTCTCTCTCTCTCTCTCTCTCTCTCTCTCTCTCTCTCTCTCTCTCTCTCTCTCTCTCTCTCTCTCTCTCTCTCTCTCTCTCTCTCTCTGTCTTTCTCTAATTAGAATTATAATTGATCTCTCTTTCTATCGTTATCTGATCAATTATAATTGATCCTTCAAACTTATGAAATTATGAGAGACAACAATGATATTGGAATATTTTAAAGCAAGACCAAAAGTATTTAGATTTTAAAATTCTATATTTTAAGAGAATAAATAATTTATTATAAGAAATGCACAGGGAGGCAGAAAAAAATCTTACTACCTCAGCTTGGAATCGAACCCGGGTCTCCTATTTTCCGGGTTGTCGCGCTGATCTCTGCATCACCGAGGTTGGATATTCTCTTCAACTACCCGCACTTTACTCCGAGTCTAAACACCCAAGTTTGGCGAATAAGTCGTCTTATACTCGAAGGAGCTAACATTGTCAGTTATTCATTAGACACATCTTTTAACTGATATTTCTTTTTATCTCTAATAAATAGCTGACAATGTTAGCTCCTTCGAGTATAAGACGTCATATTCGTCTTACTTGGGGGTTTTGACTCGCAATAATATCCTGGGAGTTGGAAAGATATTCTAGGCTGCCTCAGATGTGCAGTGGTCAGCATACTTCCCCGGTTCGAGTCTCGTCTGAGGTGGCAAGATTTTTTTTCTGGTTACCTATCCATTTCATGTAGGAAATTTAGCGTGGGATTACATACCACAATTAATTGATTTTGGAACGAGAATAACAAATATTTTAATTAGATTGGCTTTTAAGGATCTATTATTATACCTTTAAACATTTTGACATAATAAAATGATCATACATTTAATCGACTTTTTTATTTACTTTTTTCGTTTTTTTTTTGTTTTTTTTAAGACGAGAAATGAATTATAACGTAACTATTGAATAGTTTCTACAATACTGTATTGAGTAGTGCCTTTACAATACTGGAAATTTTTCTTGTAAACACAAATGTAAGACAACTTTAAGTAATCCTTACTGCTAACATAATTTAACCTTCTTTTTTTTTGGTGTTCTTAGCTCCCAAAAAAAATTAAGTAGTCTGCAAGAACCTCTTATCAGGTTGGAGAGATGAATTCCATGTATTTTTATACGGATGTACTCGACTGCGTACTTGAGAGCTGTGAGTCTGAAATGAAATTGTACTCAAATTCAAATCAAAATCTATAAGAGTTAGTAGTGATCTAGAGATTCAGCGGTTAAATTTATTCTGTTGGAATCCCCGAGGGGGGAAGGGAAGCCACAAGGGCATGAAAATTCTTACCTGTTGAGGCATTAAAAGAAAAAAAAAAGTGACTCTTTGTAAGAAGAAAGGAAAGGGCAGGGGAGGGGTGAGTCGGTAAACTCGAGACGAGATATTTTCTCGGGCAGAAAGAACAGTGTGAACAATTGAAGAGTAAAACAGCAATTTATTAAATTCATTTTTTTTTTAAAGCACAATATAGAAGTTGTTTAAAAGAAAACTTTTAGATGTTTTTTTGATCGTTAGTGGTGGATTCATTTTGAAAAATTTTTGAAGATCATTTTGAAAGATTTGCCGTAATTAAATCAACCTTTTATAGTTTGTACAAAGATTTTTAAAAAAATTGCAAATCTTCTCTGATTATGCTTTGAGGAAACTTAAAATAGAATCTGCTAATATCTGTTCGCGCTCTAGCGTCCGCAATTTTTAAAATTTAGAAACCTAATACGACATTAAATCTTGATTTTACTAAGTGTTATATGGGTTTATTGGTGGCTGAAATCGGTCAAGAGATAGGGGGTAATAGAGGAAGACCAACTTGAAAAAATGTCAATGTCTATAATATTGCTTAAAAAAAACTTTAAAAAATCTATAAACTTGTGAAAAACATAATAGGTGCTATTTAAATGTTGATAATTTTCATTCAATAACTTTTCCACGAAATTTAATATTAAGGGAAACATTTAAATAACGTGGTTTCAGGTGTTTTGCCTTCCCACATCAATTTTTCGTTATTATTAGCATTACGAAAAAAATTATGGAGTAAAATAGGTGTAAAATGTAATTTTATAATACTTTTATCTAAGAAGAATGTTAATAAGGACGTTCAATAATAGTGTAACTTTTGGGACGTATTTTTAAAATTTAGAAACTAAATTCGTTAAATGGGTTTTTCAGTTGTTTAATTTCTTTATTTGAGTTAAATTTTTGGTTTTTATCATATCAGGGATAGGGCTGGCTTGGAAGAAGGCAAAATTCATAATCAGGATATCTTCGAGATGCATATGTAGGACATGTTAAAAATTTAATTTCCTAACGTAACAAAAGGTGATGGCTGGGGGCTTTCCAGATCATTCCTGTCCGGACAGCCTAAGACCAGCCTCAGTAATCTTGCCTTTTACTCTTACTGTCATCTTCAACTTACAGGATAAAATTTACTCTACATCTCAATATTAAACGACTGTCTTATTCTCCTGGCATAAGTTTTAGAAAATACTTATCATGTGGTATGCATTAAAGAAAATAAAGCATATATATATATATATATACAATGTCAAATAAATAGTTGTGCCAAGTAATAGTTAATTTACAGAATATTGTCACTAAACCTGAATATTCTTATATTTGTAGACATTTTATGGGCTCATTATTAAGTGTTATATAAATTGAGCACTTTTGGCCTTAGGTCATCTTCAGAGGCACTAGAAATGAAAGACAGACCTTGAATATAGGCTCAAGCCCGTCAGAGAATCATTTTGGCCGTTACTTAACACTTAAAATTGTATTTGATTCTTATAATAATATTTATGTATTACAAGAAATTAACAGCAAATGCCGGATAAATTTCAGTTTATTGATCGAATAAAGAATACTTTATAAAGAAAATATGTACAATAAGAAAATAAATTTGTTTTCTTATTAGAAGGTATTGTAGACCCCTTATATTCCATGATGCATAGGTAATATATATATCGAATTATATTCGAATCTCTTGGTTTTCTTAAGGGACATCTTTCTTGAATGTCATAAGGATTAATATATAAGCAGAATTATTGTACAGAACTATAATACGAACTGAAACAATTATTCGTAACCAAACATTGAACATATTTTACAAATTGGGAAAATAACTCGTCCTCTACCGGACATTTTTGTCTGCAAAATCTCCGGAAAAATTCAGATCAAGCGTAAAAATAAAAGACAAGACTATGAAAAAGTATATTTGAAACAACTGTTATTTCCAGACGAAATAGGTCAAACGTCCTCCTGGAAGGAAATAGCCCGTATGTTGAGCTCTGTTAGATGTCATGAATTCGTTATAAATGGTCATATGAAAGGATGATGATGATCAAATTAAGGGTGGAAATGTTGACACCAACAAAACGTGCACATGCTTTTAGCAAATGTCCTTTTGCCCTCTGTTCAGCAGGTCGTTATTTTTTACCTTCCAGTGCCTCAGTGCCTGGTCTCCGGTTACTAAAAATTAATTTTCACATAATCAAAACTGACCAGACAAACATTAAGCAATTATTTCCTTCAGGTAGAATTACATCTAAGCGTGACTGTCAAAATAGTACCCTGAACTTTAGCTCGGACGTTTTAATATAGACAACTTTTCGAAGTCTTATATTATTATAATATA
>KZ809249.1:40128-55352 GCA_000696205.2 Oncopeltus fasciatus | reverse complement strand
ACCTCTATGACATCTCAGCAATCGTCTTTCTATCTTACTCTTAGGTCCGTCAATTTTAGCTCGTGCATGAGATGGCTGCACCTCTATGACATCTCAGCAATCGTCTTTCTATCTTACTCTTAGGTCCGTCAATTTGAGCTCGTGCATGAGACGGCTGTACCTCTTGGACATCTCAGCAATCGTCTTTCTATCTTACTCTTAGATACGTCAATTTGAGCCCGTGCATGAGAAGGCTGCACCTCTTGGACATCTCAGCAATCGTCTTTCTATCTTACTCTTAGATCCGTCAATTTGAGCTCGTGCATGAGATGGCTGCACCTCTTGGACCTCTTAGCAATTGTTTTCCTCTTTAGACACTCTTTGCGTCTAAATTTGGTACAGGAGCTTTTCATCAGATATTTCCTTCTGAATAGCTATATAAGGCAGTCCTTTCCTGGATTTTTCTGGTTCCATCCTCTTCTAAGATATGATACTCTCTAGGCTATTTTTGTAAAAATACTCTTGGTTATCTAGCAGTAGAGTCATTATGACCATTAAGAAGCTTAGGCAGTAGAAATTTACTTGAAACCGGATACTCAAGTCGAAGATGACGATTATGTGATTGAAAATGGGAAGTAGGAAGAACACAGTTACCTGTTTGTCAGGTAGACATAATTTGATACAATTGAATAAATATTCTTTCGGATCATTACAATCCTTTAAAATTAGGTGGATAGAAGTTATTCTGAGTCTTTTAAACTTCTTTATTTTAAATATTCTCACAAATTCCTATTGCTCTCTCCGACGTTCCATTGCTCTTTGAGTAATGAGGTATGCTGATAATTAATGTTATCCCTTAGAGGTCAAGCGACTCATCTAGTAGAGTTCTAAAAAATGGACAGAGATATGGGACCATTTATTAAGGTTGGTGGCAATTATCTAGGAATAGGTGTGAGAGACAGTGTGAGGAGGACAGGGTTGTGGTCAGAGGAAAGTTCATTTAATGTTTTTACAGAGTGATGGTAGGTAATAAGATTTTTACGTATGAAAAAGTCTAGGATAACAGGAAGACGGTTTACATCGGCGGGCCAATAGGTGGGAGAGGACGGACTTAGAGTAGAGAGATTGTGAGAGGAGATAGCATTATACAGAGCACGGCCACGGGAGTTGGTCGTTCTAGTGCCCCACTGCAGATGTTTCGCATTATAATCTCCGCCAGAAAGGAAACGGGAACCTAGGGATTTAAAATGCTCTTGAAATTGGCCTGAGGTGATAGATTTGTTAGGAGGGCAATATACTGCAGAAAAGGTAATTGGGGAAGTGGAAGTATTGATGGACACTGAAGTGGATTGGAGCGAGTCTGTAGGAGTGGAAGGTATCAAATGATGAGTATAGGAAGTGCGAATAAGGAGCGCAGTTCCACCATGATCTCGTATTTACACCAATGTGGGGAAAAGAGTAGTTATCTGGGGCACTTATCTTTGGCTTTCTGAAAATTTGGGAACTAGTCGACCATGCTAGCGGAAGATTTGTTATCAATGACCCTTAGTTCAATAAAGTAGGAGAGGCAGTCAGAGGATTCAAGGTATCTTTTTAAGCCAGAAAACAAGTTTAGCTTCCAACTTATATTTTACTTATGATATTTTGCGGGGAGGTTCGGTTGAATTATTTATCCTGATTTTTACACAGGTCCTGTACTTTTTACAGTAGTCCAGAATCAAGAGCCAGACACATATTTTTCTCAAGGAAAAGTGTAAGTGCTTTCTATGATGTTTTTATGCTTTCTCATATGCCCTTTTTAAGTAAAATAAATAAATATGGGAACTTCCTGGTGCAACAATTTTTCTTAGATAAAACAAAATAACATTATAAAAAAATAAATAAAGGTCCCCCATTTGAAACAATGTAAGACATTTCTATAATTTTGACTTTCTTGACCAACCTTCGCGTTACTTTTCCAGACATTTTGAAGCAGTAGTATTTTTGAAGCAGAAGTTTCAGTTTTTTTAAATTTTTTTATTTTGATCAAATGCGAAGGGTAAACGTTCGGAGACGCAGTGAATCCTATCCTGAACTTCGAGGTCTTCTTATAATTCTATTAGGAAATTAATAAAGCGCATATCGATGAAATAAAGGTTTTTCGCTAAATAAAATTTGAATTGAATCTATGTAGTTCGGTCCTGAATTGTTGAAATCTGATGAAACATATTCTACTAATGTACTTCCCCTGTAGAGTATATAAAATGGCTATTTGTCACAATGAACTTTGTTAATAGGTAAGCAATAAGCAATATAACGATGAAATCGGTTACAACCCAAGTATACAGGTAACATTTCTTACTCCTCTTATTCTTGAACATATTTGTATACATGAATCATATATATATATATATATATGATCAAAAATGTATTTATAATGTCTGTACCCAAGACAGTCTAGCGACTGCAATTTTAAAAAATAATGATGACATGAGGGTATGAATTATACCCTTTCCTTTCAAACCGCTGGAAAGTTTTTTAAGGGCTAAAATCAGTAGTGGTATAAGGAGAGGGGGTGGAGACAGATGTAGACTTGAACTTTAAATCTTTTGTCTTCGCTATTTTTACTCTTATGAAAAAATTTATTGAACAGAATATGTGTACACTGTAATTTTGTGTATATAAATAATACTTATGTTATAAGGTATAACTTATGTTATAATGAGCTTTTAAGAATTTTTTTCAAAAAGACACATTTTTAGGAAGATATTTACGAATGCAATTTAGATTTTTTGGCTGGTCCTCTTATTGTAAAATATAGAAACCAAATTCAGTACTTAGGTTTATATTAAAACTGTTGCATGAAATCATTAATGGTTCAGGGGGCGTGAGTTTAGCTAAAGATTAAATTTCATAATATTGAATTCTTCGTTTTTATTTGAATTAAAAAACATAATAAGAGAAAATTCAATAATCTGAAATTTATTTATTATAACATTTTTACGAAAAATGTTTACCAAGCAAATATTTTGAATACAACTAAGGTTAAGTAGTTCCCTAGTTCCCCTTTTTAAGTATATAATCTATATTTCTGGACTCTCGAATTTCATATATACTACCCGAAAAATACTTGTCTTAGACAATGTAACGATATACGTAAAAAGTATGAAAGAATTGTTTGTGACCATAGTGAGTAACCGACCGCCTTATTTAGTGAATCTATTTGAATGTTCAAAATTGACGTAGCATTCAACATTAAGTAACACTACCAGATCTTGATTAACAATTAAGTAAACTTATTTCAATTTTTAAAAAATCTTCGTTTTATTGTTGTAATTCAAAGTCACTCGCAATCAGTGAATTAGTCCACCTTTAGTCTGATTTTTGTTTATCCACTAAAGAACAAAATTTATATAAATTCATCACATTGCCTAATTTGTGTACTGAAGATACTGAAAGTTTTAAAATTCCTAAAATTAGGAAGAATAAGCGTTATAGAATTAAGTAAAATGTATCCGTCGCAACAGAACACAGAAATTCCCAATAAGCCCCCCTTCGGGGACGGAACTGAGGGGAAGTAAGGAATTTCGTAGCGTATTGGGTTCTGTCTCTGCCTGTGTTTGAGCAACACAATTGAAACCGAAGGAAGTGAGGTCACCATCGCAGTTTATATTCAGAGCGCTAGAAATAGAATCAAGGAGCCAAGTGGAAGACTCAGACCAGCCCCTGAAAGAACAAGTCTAGAGTCTTCAGTAAGAATTCAGTAGTCCTCCTGCTATGTGCGTATGTGAGACCAGCCTGGAGTCCAGCCAACAAAAATACTTAATTTTCTCTTGAAAGCGTGCCGTAACATATTCCTGTCTTGACCAGGAATACCGGGCATGGTTGTCCAAAAGACTTTTTAATAAATAATACAAGAAAAATTATGATTGAGGGCTAGGAAAAATTAAAAGAATGTTATGAGCAACCAAAATAATAACACTGGGAAACAATTTGAAACTCAATTTCTGTCGAGTTAGATTTTTTAGCTGTTTTCTATAGAATTAGGTTTCTATGTGGGTGGGTCGCATGCTGGCTAGACCTGCCTGTTTAGTTAAGTCTGTTATACTGTGGTGAAACTTTGTGTGACGGTAAGCAGTATTTAGTATTTTGTTACGGAAGTGTACAGATCTACATAGTGTGTTTGAACTGAAACGTTTCTTTATGGCTACCTCTGCTCCTACCCCGACGAAAGTGCGAAAACAGTCCCGATTCGTTTTGTTATATATGTGGCAGTTTTACCATTCCCAGTCAAACGACAAACATCAGAACATTAGTCAGACAAGAATATTTTGTCTATTTTAAAGTGAAACATGGTGATCAATAAAAAGCATGGGCACCTCATAAAGTGTGTAGAGGGTTTACGGATGAGGACCAAGGGAACACCTGCTAAGCTTCCATTTGGTATACCAATGGTTTGGCTCGAGCCCAAAGATCATTCAAGTGATTGTTACCAAAAATCGGGATATAAATAGAGTATCCTAGTTTACCGTCAGCTATACGGCCAGTACCGCATTCAGCAGAAGTTCCCGTGCCAGTTTTCAATGAATTTCCCTCTTTGGAAGAAGGGGAATACTGATATGATGCAGATGAAAGTGACTCCAACGATGAAGATTTCGACATTGAAGATGACTCCGTACGTAAGGGATTCGAACAACAAGAGCTAAATTGTTGGAGCATCAAGCGCGAATGTACTCAAACTAAACACTCCAGAAAAAGCTACACATTTTTAACTTAATTTTTAAGTACTGTTCAATAATTAAACAATTTTAATGAATGACCTCTCATTTAACTTACATTAAATGTTTTGTAAACTGTACATTTCGTACGTTTTTACTTTATGTTCTGTTAAATGCTCGATTTTTATGATTTCTGAAAATATCATGTAGCTTAAAAAGTTGACGTGATAGAGAAAATCTGAGGTTATTCTCAGATTCGGAAGCCAAGAATTAGTGAAAAAACTGATTCAGATCTAACTAAACAAAAATGTGTTCTCCAGTGTATGAGATTAGTCCTCGAAGGATAACGTCTTATCAGAAATCCTGTCTCGAGGAAATTAAAGATGGATATATAGAAGAATAAATGAGGAAGCTCAATTTGCTATTGGCTGGCCGGAGGGGAAGAATGTGTGCTCATCCCTCTAAGATACATTCATAAATTAATTCTTCCTTAAATAGAGTTTTTCTTAAGATTCTTTAGGACATAAATGTTAGAAAATTAAGTTTAACTCCTACTGCGAATACAAAACTTTTCGTACTTCAAAGAAAAACGGAGATATTACAATTATAAAATTCAATCCTCCTATAAAAAAACCCCTTATCCTTACTCAATTTAAATTAAAAGTGACATCATTCAAGGGTTGTCAATGTAGAACCGAATCAATCAATCGAATTTGGTTTCTACATTTTAAAAATACGATGACCCACCCACCACTCAAAACTACATTCTTTAATACCTTACTGAATTTACGTTTTAATAAAAAATTATTATAGAATATAATTTTGTGAAATTGTATTAAAATAATAATAATAAATTGTTCTCACTTGTAACCAGCGACTGTTCCCAACTGCCACAGCTGTTGCACAAGAACTGAGGGTATGATTGGTTGTGCTAGCCCAACCGAACTATCTAGATCAACATATTTTTTTTGTGGTATTTAATTCTACATAAATTTTAACAATTTTTAGTGCAAGGGAACAGAATAAAAATATAACTGTCTTAGCCAGGACTCGAACCTGGATCTCCTGCTATCCGGGTCGGCACGTTTTCGGCTTTGAGCCTTGCTCAGGCACTTTAAAAGGAGTCACTGCAGTCTTAGTAAGAGACATTTGTCAAACATTTTTGTATAAAAATATAGGAATAGTCTTTTCATAAATCACAACAAATAGTTTAATGTTTTTTTTAAATTTACCTATACAATTGTCAGTGTTAGCAAAGTTTTAACCATGTAAAATAATTACTACGATTGAGTGGCCTCTAACAGAGGCTGGTAATATTTATTCTTAATTTTAAATAACTATCAAGATACTATAATTGTCATATATANTATATATATTAAAATATTTTAAAATACTGAAACATGACAAATCTAATACAAAATTAACAGTATTCTTCGATAAAAGTAGATTGTGGTTTCTAATAAAAACAACACAGATTATTATAAATCATATAGAACTCTATAATTCATTAAAGACAAAATACACCCCTCCCCCCCACCCAAAAAAAAGAATTCTTGCAAAATAACTATATACAAATCAATATTTTTAAAAAAATGCTCACAACTGAGAAAATATAACTGTTTAAGTCTAATCTTTCTTTTGTTGTATGCATCTACCAGCGAGAAAACTCCTGAAAGCCAACATTATGATCTCCAGCCGATGCCAATGAGATAAGACACCCGTCTTATCATTTTTAACAATAAATTAAATTTCAATAATAAAATAATATCTAATTATTAGTAATAGAATTATAAATAGTGTCGATTCATATTAATATAACTATGTATTAAATCTGTATCTACAACATATCTATACTTATGGAAAGGAGAAAAAAACAAATTGTATAATATGCGGCAAGTTTGTTTATACTATTAAGATTTTTCTACAATACAATTTCAGCAGCTAAAAATACAAAAAAAAATTTTTTTTAATATTAAGATTTACCTTCTGGATGGTAGAGTGGGTCCGACAGCGTGGGTCGGAAGAATGCCTCTATGATAGCTGCCGTGGTGACGGTGTTGTATGACCTGGCCGACAGGGTGCGTCTTGGCACCACCTGCGTCATCACAAGTCATCACTCACCACCTCCTCATGGTGGTGCGACCAGAAACTCTCCAAGCTCCCGCTACGTACTCCCCTAATTTAGCATGGCTCCCACAACACACAACATCAAAACCTCCCTTCACATCACGTCTTAAGACTTTAACAATTTCAATAATTCAACTTTAATTTATTTATTTCCTTTAAACAAAGTTATATATGCACACATGAATTATAACCATGCTTTTGACTAATAGATATTTAAGTATGATGTTAACCTTTAAAATTTATTATTGTAAGTCGTAGTTAGCTTTATCTCTCTTAGTACAATATTTAGCGATCAGTTATTTTTTAATTATTTGGTAGCACAGTTGGAAATTTATTCTTAAATTACCATGAGTTAACATTTCCGTTTTTATTAAAATTTAATATGTCACTCAAACGGCATTTTTCAAAACATATAGTCACTGCCATGACATGCTTGGGCAAGCAATAAAATTTGGCACAGACATTTAAAAAAAAAAAAACTCATATAAATAGATCTATTTCTATTTTTCTAACACAGTTATTTATAAACATTAATAATTTTCAAATAAAAAATTTGATTATTGTTTTCCCCGTATATACTCTATTAAAGGAGTTTTGAATTTGAATTATAGTTTATTATTTCTGAATTAATGACATCTGGTTAATTAAAAAAAATTATTAACTAAATTCTGCGATTATACACTTCTTCATTACTTCAGCCTACTAAGAGAGATTAAAGACGACCTATAAAAAAATCTTAGTTAAACTGTTCACGTAGGCTTCCACTGTCCTCAGACATATTTACCAAGACTTCTTCCGTGTTTTGGAGTTTTTAGGTGCCAAGCTTTCGCACATCGTGTGATGGCTTCTTCAGGGCTGAATGGAGAATGATATAAGCCCCCTGCACCTAGTGACGCTCTCATTCCCCATTCACCCCTGAAGAAGCCATCACACGATGTGCGAAAAAAAATTGGCTCCTAAAAACTCCAAGACACGGTTGAAACCGGGAGAAGTATTGGTAAATCTCAGTTAACTTTCAAATGCTGTGTTCTAGCAGAAACCCAAGGTAGTAATAAGAATTTAAAATTTCCCCCAAAGTCAAAGTGCAATGTTATCGGTGTAAGTTTGAGATAATATATTCTGATATTACACGTAAGTCTGATGCTGAGGAAGTCGATTGCAGTCATTGCTCTGATTAAAATGATATTTTCTGATTAAAAACGGTCGTTTCCATTCTGCTATTGAAAGTATGTTTTTTTTCTAAAATGGTCAATGATGCAAAAGACTTGAAGCAGTGTAAAGTTCGGCCTGAATTAACGGATGAAATTGATTTT
Organism: Oncopeltus fasciatus; assembly: GCA_000696205.2. Lineage (NCBI taxonomy): Eukaryota > Metazoa > Arthropoda > Insecta > Hemiptera > Lygaeidae > Oncopeltus > Oncopeltus fasciatus. The sequence goes on along the minus strand of KZ809249.1, from coordinate 47,236 downwards.
GCAGGGAAAATGTAAACAGAGCCATGCAAGGAAAACTTCAATGGGTTTTTTGTTGTTTCACAAACAAGCGTAAAAAGAAAATTGAAAATATATGTTTGTATTTGTTTTATCTCAAAAGTGTATTTCATGTTGGGAAGTCCTCATGCAAAGGGTATTAATGAATCAGAGACCGCATTCAACAGCTTTTCATTCCAACACTTCTACCTCAATTACTAAATGATATCGTTTTTGCAACAGCTGCAATTTACTTTGAATTTGTATCGGTTGATTGATTAAATTATTGCTTTCATATAACCATAAATAGAAGGTACACAGCCATTCAGAGCAAGTCCATAAGCTAGTCAGGAACTATCCAAACTAAGCAAAATTCTTAGAATAACAGTTATTACATATTTATTCTGAAATTTATTTAGCGGGTAGATCCCAAACACGTTTGGTTTAAAAAAAATGTTAATGTTTCATTTAAAAAAAATATATATATATATATATATATAATTATATGNTATATATATATATAATTTTTAAAAAAGACATGTATAAGTGTGTACTGAATTTTGGAGTTGATTTAATAAGTGGGGCTGGCGAATGTGATAATAACTCTTATCAATTTTAAAAATTCAAATTTATACCTTTATCTTTAATTAACCAAATTTTATAGTCCATAGATGCGAATATTTTATTTTTAATTTTAGTTTCAATTGGCAATCATATAAAAATTTCGACTTAAAATAGTTTATATTGAAGAGTCCAGTTTCAGTTAACCGCCTCTCCTGATAGTTTGAATTCAGTTAATAACTAATTTATAATTGTTTTACGTTGAGTTCGGAATTTAAAATTTTTTCGTTGCTATTTTCCATTAAACTTTATTTTGCTAGGGAATCCTATCTCATTTGTCCAATTTTACTTATTTACGGGGTAACTCTTTTGGTGTTTTCTCTTTATTTCTATTTATCAATTTTCGTTTCGATAAATAAATAATTGAGGTTAAATTTAGGGATTCAGGAACTACGACCTGCAAGTAACAATTGTCAAAAACTTTTTAACGTAACAGCTAATATATAACTACATATATATTCAGTTTTCCGTACATATATACTCCTTACACATTAATACAGATTGCTCTTTGCAGCACATTTCCAACAGATCAGATTCTTGCGTGGATCGCTTTGTGCTACTTTTTTTTTTGTTGTTGTTTTTTGTGGATTAAAAATAGTGGTTTTTTTTTTCATTTTATTTATGTAGTTACTAAAATTTCGTATTTAAGAACATGGTTATGAAAATGGTATATTTANTATATAATACTAAGCCATCGAATTAAAAAAAAGTTTCATTAATAGAATTTAATAAATAAAGTTTTAAGTTAAAAAAAAATATGGTTTCTCTTTTAAATAATTTCTAGGGTGGAAAGGACAGATCGCCATGTGTAAAAAAACGAATGAAAGAATTATCAAAATTATCTGGAAATATTCGACGTTTTTTATCGGTTTGTTTAGTTTTTTTTTTTTTTTCTTTTTTACGCAAGTAATAATGATTTTTCAATATTTCGTTCTCTTCAATCCTTCTTTCTGCTTTGCATTATTTTATCACTAATAAATTTATCCTACGATTTACTAAAAATATCAAATATATTTTCAGTACAGAATTCAATGAAGTTCGTTTACTTAAATAACTTAAAAAACTGTTAATAATGAAAATTGGACGGACCAAAATGTTTTTCTTCAACAACAACATCCTCCATTGCTTTTTGGATAAGTTTATCTTACCCATAAGAAATAAATAGAATAAATATCATTTAAATTATGTGAACACTAAGAAAAGACTTTCTAATTAATGGAATTACTACAATATAAATTTGATCATCATCTGCTCACTGAGTATTTCATTGTTGGCGGCATTCCTGAAGAATGGAACAGTAAACAATTCCACGGGTAGTGATGTGTTTGCTCCACGAGCTCCTGGGGTCGTGGCGAATCAGCAGCCAGGAGATAGGATCAGAGCGCGGAGGAGAAAAGACAATAAAAAGATAAAGACAATTACATTTGTGCGTCCTGTACACGAGGGCGCTACATAAAACTCTCTTATCGAGCCGGCGGCCAAGGGCTACGACAACCCCGATTTTTTTGCAAGACATGCCTTCTATAAGATAATATTTCACTGTTACACTGGCTTCCTCCCTTTATCAAACCCTATTTAAGATTAGTCAAATTCCATCCATATTCGGTCAAAGGTGCCAATAATTCAAATGGTGCAGTAGGGAATACATTTCCTATCAACATTTATTGACCTAACAATATCACCTTCCTCACCGGCCCAAAATTAAACAAGAACGATTTCAATTTTTGGCTGGTACTGCAATTCATATACAAAAAAAAAGTAAATACAACTTTTATTTCTTTTTAAAGTCTTCATCATAACCCATACATCATCATTAAGCAAAACAATAGAATACTTTTTAAATTATTAAATTATATATACAGTCATATTTCGGATTGAACCTAACGTTAATGTTCTTATTCGTCGTATTTAAACTTAAAAAAATATTCACGTATTTTTTTTTCCTTTTGAAACATTAATCATAATTCTACAGCCTTTAACTTTTCATCGTAATGGATAAATATTGCAATTACAAAATTTTAATTTTTCTAGTAAAATTGATTAAAGACAAACATTACTATTGTTATTTACGTTTAAAGAAAAAAATTACGTGTATTAGTATTTATATGGGGCTCATACAGAGCTATAATTTTTGAAATTAACTCTTTTCAATTAAAAAGCATTCGAATAGTAGTAGTTGTGTTTTTTAATTTCCAATTGTCTAATGATAAAATTTGTATTTAAAGTTTAATAAAAAGAAGGAATATTTAATAATAAAATGGCATGTGATATGACGTTCCTGCTTATAATATTGAGATCTTTTGAAGGGTTCATTAACTACTGATCGAGGGCCGAAATTTTAGTAGATCAAAGAAAATATATTTGCGTCATGAAAATAGCTTTGTGAGATATGAAATTTATCACAATGCAAATTTACATTAGACTCATTATAACGGAAGAGAAGGTTCTCCACAAATAATGTTACATAGAGGAAGATACGATATCATAAAAACAGATAGATGAGGATTGCATTAGACTCTTTGGTGAGTACCAGTTGATAACAGTAATGCTATACAAGTTTTAGTATATTCCTGTAGGAAATTTAAACTATTCCCATCAGCTCCAAGACGTGACTTTTAAGAAATTTTAGCTAATCTCTACATTGGAGAAATAAATTGTTGTATTTGATGTTTTTTTGTTGAGGTTTGGTAAAGGTAGATCTAAAAAAATAAAAATTTTAATAAATGTGTATTTTTTAAATTATCTGCCCTACAGGCAGATTATTTTTTTTAAACTAAACATTTTTTAAAATTTGTATTTTTTTTATTTACCTTTACCGAACCCCAACAAAAACCATCTAATAATAATAATATCATGGTAAAAATACTCTCTATTTATAAATATGTAGTCAGTTCAAAATTGTACTGTGTGTGTGTGTGTATTTATATGTATGCTATGGGACGACTGCCATGTCCTTAGCGACCTGAATTTCATACATATATATCCTACTTTAATGTTTTTACTTCGGTAGTAACCAATTTTGGTAGAAGAGAGGTTATCTGGAGTTAGCCACACTATTCCAAACCCATCTGTGTGCGAGTGTGGGATTGGACTAGTGTTGCTTGTTATCCCTGGATAACCCCTCATCCCGAACACAGGTTAGACAGGAGGCAAAAACAACAAAGTGGGATATCTGCATCCTAAAGGGAATATCGAGGACATCTGGAAATACAGAAATATCCCTGGATCGTATTTCCAGAGGAAGCCCTCGCCTTCATGCGAACTCCAAGTGTTCTTTCTCTTTCTAATCACATGCTGATTGAGAAATGTCGACTTCTCCCACCAATATCCCTGGAAAGCCCCCCTCCCTCTCCATCCTGGGAAGAGGGAGCAAGACCGATATCCAGAAAATACTTATTATTAGAATAATTTCTATACCACTGTGTAAGACCCTTGGCTCACTAAGTGTTCTCCTAAGTTCTTCAGCAGATTTCCCATGAAGAAATCAAGCTGTTCACTTTGGTACTTTAGAAATATAGAAAACCATCTACTGCTCCCAGAAAGAGGAGGTTAAAATTGTGGTGCTCAAAACTGCGAAAGATGAAAAAAAAAAGGGGGGGTTAGTAGTAACTCTAGATTTTCTAAATTAATTACTATAGCAATAGGCCTGAACAACATATACTGATGAATTATATGAATACCTAAAGCCCGCTATTTAATTTCATGACATTTTTCAAAAATATGTTAATTCAATATGAATTATCTTGATTAATATAAATTATTAAGAGTGCTTATGATTAAAGTAATTTTTTTTTTCTGCGCATAGGCGTTGCGTAGTTTAAACGAATTTCTCAGGATCCTTATACATAAATACATGTATTAAATTCCCGTAAAATATAAATCTCAATAAACCAACTGGTTCAATTGCATCAAATCACGAACTCTGCCTGACTTATTTTAATTAATAAGTACACGCTATATTTTATTGAGAAAAACAACATATTTAGCATTCTAGACCAAAAATTAAAACGTAGGAGTAACAGTAAACTCCTCTCACTCATAAATGTGCAACTTTGCTATGTAACTTCTGAAATTTTTATTTTATCAATGAACAAATTTATGTAAGTTCTACTGCTCTAATCGGTAATTCCTGCCGAATCGAAAATAAGTTTTACCTCACGCTAGACGTACCTGATACTCCCCACTACTAATAGCCCATTTTCCTTATAAAAAACTCCACCTTTCAGATTACTATAGAATAGATAACTATTGAAAAGCAACATGTGTAATTTCAGTAAGAATAAATAATTAACTTTGGCTTATAGTTCTTAAATAAAATTTAGGATTTTTGGTAAACATTCCAATCAATTTTTCTACTCCAAAACTCCAAAAATATTTAACTCATCAATGTATCAATCTGTCTTGAGTTTTATTTTTTAAATACTAAATGTTACGCTCGTTATTTTGAAGAAAATAGTTTTTTTTACTCGTCTTGGACATTTCAGCTTTACCCTATTCCCAATTGATCATATTTTGCTCAATAACAAAATCAACTATATTTGTTTTTTTATTTAAAAGTAAAATAAAGTAGTGTTTTTTTTTTAAATAACTGAAACTGTAACCTAGGGCCCATGAAAAATTTATAAAATATAAAAATAATTATTATCTGAAAAATTGTAAAACTGGAAACATAAACCTCGTAAAAACAGTTTTAATGTGTATCGGTTATTGATTCAATATTTTAAAGAAATGATCAATTTGGACCTTGAATATCTTATAACTGTTAATTTTTTCAGTCAAAACGAGAATTATAACTTATACTGGTTGGAATATAGTAGATGAAGTAAATAATAAAAAAAGTAATCATTTAAATTCAATGTATATTATGTCTAATTATTCATTCTTCAAAACGCCCAATTTAAAATTTTGATTTGAAAACTTTTCCTTTATAAGACGAATAATAATTATTATTTTTATGCTATTTGTATTTNCTTTCTAAAAAAAAAAAAAAAATAAATAATTACTACTAAGGCTCATTAAATCACATGAACTGCGATACTAACCAGCAACACCTTCAAATATTGTGGGTATGGTATTTGATCACCATAACAATCATAAAATAATTTAATAAAATAATAATTTTTTTTTACTCATTGTTTTTAATTTACTTAGAAATATATATTTTATTGCCTATATATTGTACAAATTTTAAGTATTAGGTTTGAAAAAATTAAAATTAAATTGTGGGATAAAATCAATATATCTTAAATCAATAGTTTAGCCACTAGTAATTGGAATAGAAAAACATTTACATAATCATTTATTCAAATATACTTTTAACTGTTGGTGTTTTACAATTTTATTCTTATTCGCCGATACATATATAATTTTTAATCTATTTTAATAGCACATATTTTGATTTATAAATCATTAATTATTCATAAAAGCGATTTAAAACAGCTAAAAAAAAATATGTAAAACTCAATAATTCCACAAAAAACAAAGATTTGATAGAAATACCATCACCATAAATATAAATTTCTATCAAATCTTTGTTTTTTGTGGAATTATTGAGTTTTACATATTTTTTTAGCTGTTTTAAATCGCTTTTTATTTAAATTCTAAAGAGTCAACGCGCTTTGTGTGTGTGTGTGTGTGTGTGTGTGTGTGTGTGTGTGTGTGTGTGTGTGTGTGTGTGTGTGTGTGTGTATGTGTGTGTGTGTGTGTGTGTATATATACATATGTTGATATATAAATGATGATTCCTCATGATATATGTAAAAATACATACATATATTTTTTTTCTTTACTTTTTGTGAGAGGGAAAACTGATAACATAGCTCCCCTCGTTAAAATGAGCCCGGTTGAGTGACCGTCCCCCGAGACGATAGAGAAGCACGATCGTCTTGACAAAGACCCCTCCCCCCCCCCTCTTTTTTATCAGTAGTCATTAACAAGCCTTGATCTGCCGTTATCAGTGGTCGAGCGTTATCAGCTGGCAAGAGGGACAGGTCTCTCAGCCCGTCTGTCTGTCTCGGAAAGGGGTAGTGGGGTGGGGGTGATTACTTCGACCGGCACTATTCGGAAGGGGGGTGCTCTCCCCCCCCCATCGATCAGTGACGTCACATCTGACAGCTCTTCTCGGTCACCCCAGCAGGTACTGGTCGTGCCTCTACTGACTGACACCAAAACAACTTCTAGGTGATGCTCTTTATCTAAAATGTTGCATTGGATTGAAGAGAATAATGGCTCTTTCTACCTTCCCTGTGACAAAGTTTTCTATCTTTTTATTGTATTTAAAATTGAATAAATATTCATTCACTTAAAAATAATATTAAATAGCAAAAGAATTAAACCAGTACTAGAAATGTCATAATCAATAAGTGAGTTAATGATTGTAGTGGATTAGTAGGCAATAAACATATTTCATTCTTTCAGGGTCATAAATTAATTAATCTTTCTTTTTTTAAAGTTTAATATTTATTATTGAAAATAATATAATAATATTAATGCA
>KZ809249.1:13379-28367 GCA_000696205.2 Oncopeltus fasciatus | reverse complement strand
ATATAAAAAAAATACAAATTATAAAAAAAATTGAATATTTTTAAAAATTATCTGCCAAAAATAATTGTATTATGAATAATTTAAAAAAAATACACTTTTTTTTTTTAATTTGCATTTTTTTGGATCTACCTTGACCGAACCCTCCCCCCAAAAAAAATTAATAATAATATCTACAGTAAAAAAAAAAACTCTCCATTTGAAGTTATAGCTACAGTTGTAGTTATAGTTATAGTTAAGTTATAGTTATAGCTGTAGTTTTAGTTGTAGCTATAGTTAAGTTTTAGTTATAGCTACAGTTATAGTTATAGAGCTGTAGTTATAGCTATAGTTGTAATTATAGTTAAGTTATAGTTATAGCTATGGTTGTAGTTATAGTTAAATTTGAGTTATAGTATAGCTATACTCGTAGTTATAGTTGTAGCTATAGTTAAGTTATAGTTATAGTTACAGATATAGTTTTAGTTATATGATTTTGATGGTAGATAGGGATATGCCCCTATCTACCATCAAAATCATATAACTAAAACTATATCTGTAACTATAACTATAACTTAACTTCTATGGAAGAAGACCCAATTGAATAATTATCAATATCTTCGTTATTTCTTATAGGAGACAATTAATAGACCTCCATAGATCTAAAACTAATTTTCCCGATATTGATATTTTTTACAGACACAAAACAAGGACGAATATGCTCGGTAGTCCTAGAGTCAGCCAGAGCGATAATAGCATTATTCTTTCACTTCTTCCGGCTAAAGCATTATTATAATTGTTCGTTTGGTGAAATAAATGTAAAATACATATTAACTACGAATATAAAACATTAATTTTCTTCTTCATTCATTTATCAAGAAAATAAAAACATACGTAACATTTATATTTGTCTTCAACTCTGTATTTTATTTATATTAGTGTGTGTGTGTGTATGTATTTTGATATCTATATCCTTGACGAGACCTCAGATTTCTACACCTATCCTATGTACAATTACACTCGGAAACGCGATCAGGTGTACAGGACTATCTTCTGCTAACCCCCTCTGCACTAAGACAATCTGAGGTTTTTTTACAGGATTGTACTCCCTACAAAGTTACCAATAGTGGGGGTCAATGCAAGAGCAGTGCCCTACTACAGAAGCTGTGTTAGTCCCTTCAAGAGAGAGTGATACTCAAACCATTCGTTCACATGTGCCTTGTGTTTAGGTCATCAATTGGATCTGCGGGGCTGAGAATTCAGAAAAATTACCATAGAGCCTTGTGTGAATATGTACACTTATATATAAAATAAAGTAAACAGCTCCTAATTTAAAATAGACGACTAATGACTCAAAACAAACGTCATACATTTTGCTCAATAGTCTCAAAACACGGAACGGTAAATAATTACTCTAAGAGTCGAAGCATAAAGAATACTTCACTCTGTGTTACTCACAACTTTAAGACAAATATTTGCTGGCATGTGAAAGGTAAAGTTTTAATAAGAGTGGCAACAGGTACCAGGGGTGTTGGCAGATATTCAGTCTGTACCATGTGCTATTGAATAACTGTACCCAGAAAGCAGATTTACCTTAAATAAGAGGTATCGTAGGGGTGGTTGTTCCAGGAGTAACCAGAATGTGAAATTCTAGGGGTAGTTGTTGGGGGCGACAGAACTTTACTTCCATCTAGCTCTCTCTCTCTCTCTCTCTCTCTCTCTCTCTCTCTCTCTCTCTCTCTCTCTCTACCCGAATCTGCGTAATTAAAATCTGATTACTTTTCCTGCGTTATAACGCTGGCTCCTGGACTGATTGTGTTGGGGTGTACATGGCTTGTTGCGGGTGTATAACCCCATCTGCACCCTCAAAAGGCCTTCCTCGGGGGAGAGGAGGAATTACAGCATTTTGTCCAAATTCATCGAGACGAGCGAAAATACATAACAGCACAGACCTTCCCGCCGATTTTCAAGGAAATCCTGCAATTACCAGAGTTAACTCTGACTTATTTAGTGCCTGACTTGTCCTACAACTAAAGGTAAAAATCTGATATATTATACATTCTAAATTTCTACACTTTAATTTTAATTTCAATTCGGAATATTCCGAACCATATTAGGCCATATATATACAAATTAGGGGAAAGGGGCTGAAAGAAAAAAAACTTTTTGAAATTCGTTGTGGTCTTTCTTACTGTTGCAAAAAAAAACAAAAAAAAAAACAATTATTTACCAGAATGATTATATAATTCTACTCTTTTTCCTACCCTGTCGTTCTAGAGCTAGCTCTCCTTAGTTCCTATTCTTCTCTCAATATGAAATTTGTCACTCCTACTCTTATTTGTGTTACTGAACGCTTTAGAAATCAGCTTTAGTGTAACAGAATGTTGGTTAAAAATTGTTATAAACACTGAGGCATAATTGTCTTATTACAATTTCAATATATTATTTAATGCAAAATTGCATTACTACAGAATTAAGATCGTCTGCTTTCAGTGACATAAATTGTAGAGAAATAGTCTAAAGCCGTAATTAAGTTTTTTCTTAATATTGTTTAACTCAGACGAAAATAAAAACAAAAATTATGTTCCCACTGGGGTTTGAAACTGAGTAAAGATTGTGACCTGCACCACTAAAATCCGTGGAAAAATAAAAGTGAAGACATCAAATTGAGCTGTAATAAGGGGACATAGATAAGATTGGTCACACCTTGGAAATCCGAGCTTCCAGTATTTTAGGCCCCCTAAATTCTATATAAGAGGGGTGTCATTTTCATTCTTCGTCGAATTATAAAAACGTATGAAATGAGAATAAATGTGTAATTTCGCCTTACGAGCCGAAAGGATATTGAGGGGGGAGGTTAGGTCGATATGGCTAGCGCTAGACTGGCAGGGAAGCAAAGACGATTCTGTTGGCAAAATCCGCTGAACTTCAATAAAATATTTTTATTAATATCAATTTTCAAAAAAACTTTTTGGGACATTAATGTTAGAAAACCGAAATTTATACCTATTATGTTGTACCATTTATTTTAATTGAACTGATAATAATTAAGGTATTATATATTTGTTTCATTTAGACCGATTAACAGGATTCAGCTGACGTCGAGCCCAGATTGCGGCCGTATGTTTCGTTATAAATCATCATTTTTAAATTTATCTTTTATAAGCGCTTATATGTAATTTTAACATTGACTTTATCTAATATGGTGGGTCTCTTTCTAAGAAAAACTGCTAACTTATAAACAATTAATGAGAGGGAATAGAATAAAAAATCTATCTGTCCCAGCCAGGACTCGAACCTGGATCTCCTGCTTTCCGGGCCGGTATGGGCATACAAGAAGCATACCGGCAGGAAAGCTGAATCTCCAGGTTCGAGTCCTGGTTGGGACAGATAGATTTTTTATTCTATTCCCTCTCATTAATTGTTTAAAGTTTACGTGGGATAATAAACCACAACGAAATTAATATTAATAACTGCTAACTTATGTTTCTACTTTAAATATCTCTTTGCTGAATGCATTGCAAGTTGTTAGAAGCTGTTTCAACATAACTGGCATATGTGCGCTTACGTAGCTTGTGGGATACTTGGAGGTCGGAAGGAGGAATGGCAGAGAACAGTGTATCGCTGAAGCCTCCTGCTACCGAGAAGGTAAATCAGACAAAGTTAGCAAGAGGCATGGAGTGTACATTTCATTAACGTTTGTTAGCGGCAGAGGCTTGCTCCACAAATCTTGTCAATTCGCCAGGTATCACCTGAGTCCGTCGAGATTTAACAGGTCTTCGCCTACAAAGAACCTAAGACACTACCAAATAAATGTGTTTCAAAAATAATTACAAAAATTAAAACGGGAGAGTAAATAATTTATTTTAATTTATTTATTTTGTTGTTACATTCTATAAGTAAGTTTAAATTTTGTAATTGCTCACAATGTTGTTCAATGGCTGTGAGTGAGAAAAGAGAAAAAAAAGTTATAGATTAAATAAATAAAAAAATATTTATATATTAATAAATAAATTTAACAAGGTTTTATTGTTACATTTCACTGGGCCATCTTTGTTTAAATCGTATGATTATCGGGATGGGTTTGGAAGGACAGTTCATTGGCTAAGGGATTAGGATGTTGTTTAAGGAGGGAGAAACGATTGAGGATTAAGTCGCTGACGAGGTCGATTTTGAGGTCATTGTGAAGGGTAGAGTTGGATACATAGAAGCCCTCAAAATGTAACACACAATATCCTATTATTCAGCATTTAATGCGAGGGAATAGAATAAAAAATTTACCTGTCCCAGCCAGGACTCGAACCTGAAATTCCTGCTTTCCGGGCAAGCGGGTTTCCTGCTTTGTTTAAAATTTACGTGGAATAATAAACAATAGATAAATTAATATTATATATTATTCAGCATTCTATGCAGACGTTAAACTGAACGCTTCTTTAAAATAAAAAAACAGCAAAATGAAGTCAAACAATTAAGTCCTGTTTGTAATGTAGTTATGATATAAACATAGTTATGATAAAACCATATTTCACAGGATGACCATGCTTTTAGCAGATCAAGCAACTCACGTTGGTACCATGAAGCAACTCTTGATAAATGTAAACGGATCTTCTTATGTGAGAAGCAAAAAATATGATCCTTTTAAATTTTACAAGTATGTATATATGTAACAAATCAATAACTAATAATCTTCACGGTCAAAATACTCAATTTATATCAATTTTTTCATATTCCAATGTATAGAATTTTTTTTTACTCAGTCACTCTGTAGTTTCTACAGTAACAATTTTATTAGGTAGCTGTTATTTTTCGGGGAAAAAAAGCTAAACTTCTAATTATAAGCAAAGAAAAAATAATATTATATGATTAAAATATAAAGTATATCAATAATTTGTATTATATGTAGTCAAAATGAGATTAAAATATCTTTTTATTTCCAAGAACAACAAAAATATAGGTCTCATTCATAGAGTTCACATTTGCTTATACAGTGTATATCATCTGTAATGAAATTTATGAAATCTGAAATTTAGACTTTGTGATTTATTTGTTGTTCCAAGTATACATTTTAGGTGTGAGATACTTTTGATATTATATGAGACCGGACAATTACATGTAAGAAATACGTATATGGCACAATTCAGAATTAACGTATACATAGATAATTTTCAGGATATGCCCTGATATGGTATGCTACAGTTTTATTAAATACGAAAGAGAAAGGGGGTGGGGGGAGGATTGCCAAGAGAATAGGGGATATTTATGTGTTTAATAACTGTATCATGCATCTGGGCGAAGCAGGCCTACTGTGCCAGGGGGTTCATGAATGCCTATTCCCTCCCCCCTAACTTTGTCAGCGGATTGCGGAATATGTTTCTGAGCATTACGAAACTGTAAATAAATATTGTAAAATTGATAATAACTTTATTTTACATTACTAAAATAACTTTTCTAAACATAATTATGTAACGTAATCCAGCAAAGACATATACAACTTGTTTAAATTGAAACGGAAAAAGATATTATCGAAAATTACGTTATATTTACATATTAAAAAATATATTCAAACAAGGTTAGTCCTTTTTTTTTTCTTTTTTCAATTTCTAACAAGGAAATTAAACTGTATTTCCGTTGGTAATCTAAACCATCAAAACCACCAATCAAACAGGTCTCTACTACAAAAATTTGTGAATATACATACATATTTTATTTCCAAATTATTTATTACCAAGTTATCAGAGCGCGCTATGTTAAAACTGTGATATACCTGCCTTACGTAGACTGATACCTTCATTCGGATGTAGGATAAAGTCACAGATATTTTAAAATACAAAAGAGGACGAAAGAGACATTGCATAATTTTCATGTTATCTCTGCAAAAGTGTACATCTATCTTCACTGTATCTCTTTATGAATGCAATACACTTAAAGATATTATAAAGAATACTCTAAACTATACAGGGAAAGAGAATGAACACCCGAATGGTAAAAAAATTATGTATGAAGTTTGCTCGGGTATTGTTACCAATAAATCCAAGCTGAAGAAAAAACTGCGACTCTTCAAAACATAATTTTTCTTAAATTTACAATGAAGTTAAAGTAAAAAGTAAATTAATTTTTCAAGATTAGATATTTAAATTGACGTATCTGTTAAAAATATAAGTTATATTATATATTTGTAATAAGTGTGGTATATTTGTGTTGTATATAATAAGTTACATTCTATGTGTAATATTTATTAAGTATGTTCTTTATGAGATACTATGTTAAAATAAATATGTTTTGTCTATCAGTATATATGCGTACCTATGTACTTTTGATAATAGTGGTAATGATTATCATAATCATATATATCATATCATTATCATAAGTGATATATGATATGTAGTATGAATTACATTTATTATGTCACGTAATTCAAAGCTCAATACGTATTTCGATTTCTAGAAATAAATTATGGAATCTATATAGGATTAGAAGAGAGATAGGCGGCACAATTTTAAAAGTATAAAAAAACGAATTTATTATTTACGTTTTTTTGTTGTTTTTTTAAATTTATTTTTTAGTTGGTTGTTCTTGACTTATTTGGTTAGATGGTTGTTTCTAAACATTAAAAAAAATTATAGAATGTAACAAATGTAAAATGCGATTTCACTAATGTTTATATACCTATAACAAAATCTGTAGGAACTCATTTGCAATTCATCCGGTTCTTCTCATTATTATTTTCGACTCGTGACATAAACTTCGACTAGAAGAAAGGTATATATATTCAGTTTGCTCCTGGGACGAGAAATGCTCAGCTAGCTCTCAACAACTTATTTCGCAATTAAAAATTATGGAAATAAAGCTGACAATTTGAGAGGACTCAATACATTTCATTCGGTTTTATCATTTAATAATAAAATTAATTATTAACAAATAACTTTATTTCATATTAAATGCCACAAAAATGGCTCTTATTTTTAAACTCTATATAATTTGCACAAATCATTTTTTTTTACATTCAAAAGCGATTTTTTTTAACAAGCAAAATTATTTCACGCATACTAATAAAGTTCAACTTCCACAAACTACCTAGCTGGAATAAGTTAATTGTAATGAAAGATTACGTTAAATACAATTTTCTTTCTAAATTAATCTCTATTAATGATATTTATAATTATTTGTATAATTGTAAATATACCACTATTATTGGCATTAGCATTTGATAGAGTCTGGTATAGTGGTCTCCTGTCTAAACTGAAATCCATACCTCCTAGAAACACTAACCTTATCCTTGTATCTTACTTATCCTACCGTTTCTTTAGGGTTTGGCAAGGATTAGATTACTCCGATTTCTACCAAGTGGAAGCGGGAGTTCCTCAAGGTAGTGTGTTTGGGCCCATTTTTTTCATCCCCCATCTCCATGACATCTCCCCTATCCATCCAAGTACTTACTTAGCAACATTTGCGGACGACAAGGCAATGATATCTTCCCATTCCGATCCTAAAACTGCATCTAAAACCTACAAGATCACCTCGAAAAAAACAAACAATGGTGTGGCAAATGGAGACTAAAAATCAATGAAGCAAAATGCGTTAAAGTTTATTTCAAATTCAGAAAGAAAAACTTACCTCAAATTGTGAAATTTAACAATATTCTTTTACCACTTTCAAATTTCGTTCGTTACTTGGGATTCCACCTTGACTCACGACTTACACGGGGCGAACACACTAAAATTAAAAGTCAAGAACTCAATCGACAAAAAGGACTTCTATACAGACTCATGAATAAGAACTCCAATCTTGCGATAGAAAACAAACTGACGCTCTACAAAACCTTATTTACCAGACCAATCTGGACTTACGGAGTAGAAATCTGGGGTGCCGCCAAGGATTTCAACATCCAAAGAGTCCAGTCCTTTCAATCCAAAACCCTCAGAATAATCGCAAATGCTCCCTATTACGTATCCAATTCCTCCCTTCACCACAATTTTAATATCCCTCTTGTTCAGGATCTCATTTCTTCCCGCTTCAGCATTTTCCACAGTAAACTGCCATTCCATCCTAATCCACTAGCATAGACCATGTCTTCCAACTCCAACCCTTACAACCCTCCCCGTCGACTCAAACAAAGATTACCCGTGATTTCCTCGGGACATAGTCTGTAAATAATTTCAGAGTGGTGTCACTGGTCACCTTCTCCCTTCATGTGATTGTCATTGATGTCATTTAAATAAAGCCATTATATAAAATAAAAGTCATTTATGTCATATGAAGCCATTATAGAAAATTAATTAAAAGGGAGAAATAAAATAATAAATTGCGGAAAATACATGTGGATGTGAAAAACTAATAATTGAAAAAAAAAAATTAAGCAGGGAAAAGCACAGAAATGAGATCGAATTAAATTGGGGATTTAAAAGGAATAAAGTTTAATCTAAGAGAGAAAAAGGACACAAATGGATGAAAGAAGATTAAAAAAAGAAAAAAGAAGAACTGTAAAACAAGAACTAAGGGAGAAAATGAGGGTTGAGTAGATGGAGAGAAGAAGGAAGGAAGGTAGATAGGGCAAGAGTTAGAAGTGGGGAGAAGTTTTGTGAATAGGAGCTTAATTGCTGTTCAGTACCAATGATGTAATTAGCATGAATAGAATTGAAGAGAGAATCATTACACTCTGCTCCAATCTCTGCCTTTCTTGTGCCCGCCGCGCACAGAATGCGGAGAAAGAGTTCACCTTACACTCCTCGTTCTAATGGGATCGTTGAGTATTCCAATGTCCAACTCCTTGGACACACAACGGACAATGGACATTAACCATCTGTAGTACAATGTAAATGAATGAACTGTAACACTTTACCTCACAAGCTGTGCGAAATACTCAATCCTCAGATTTATATTTACCTGAAACAAAAAAAAAAGAAATCATCAGAAATACAAAATAGATACTCATCTTTTAACTTAAGTCTAAACAACTATTATACTTATAACGATACATTACGATACATATCGACATTATTATCATCGTAATAGGATTTTTAGTTGCATCGTCTCATACTATGCTGATGCCATGTTTTTATCCCAATAAATATGAGCTAGTTTTACAGATATTTCAAAATATTTTCTTTGTTTAGCATTTATAATCGTTCAAATTCAATGAATCCTATTGCGTGATAATATTTTTAAATTACTCATAAAATAATGAATGTATTGTGATTTTCCAGAAAACCATAATACTAGGAGTGTGTGTTAATTGTTAATGGAACAATTGAAATACTAAAGATCAAAGGGAGTGTTTTTTACAGTAAAGATTATTATCAGTGAAGATGTTGGGATTCGGTCAGGGTTGATAAAAAAATAAAAACAAAAAAATTTTAAAAAAGTGTATTTTTAATTATCTACCGATGGATTCGAAAGGCATTGCCTTCAGAGCTGTCAAGAAGTCGAGAGGAGACGTCGTGTCACCTGGAACAAATCTTCATGACAAGTGACTATCACTTGGAGCTCAGATGCCGAGCGAAACGGAAGTATCTATTTGTGCTCGCTCATACTGAATCAAATTTAATATTGTTATTTCATTTGGTATAAATATTCTAAACAGGAAAGGGATCGATTGAGGAGCAAAAAATACGAGTTTTAATGTTTGTTAATTATAAGTCGGTAAATAGGAGTATATGTTCACGTAGGCTTCGTCGGTCGTCAGATGTATTTACCATTTCACCTTCCGGGTTGGACCGAGTCAAATTGTTGTTATTTGCCGAGCTTTCGCACATCATGTGATGGCTTCTTCGGGGCTGAAAAGAGAATGAGAGTTGTGTTGCCGAGCTTTCGCACATCATGTGATGGCTTCTTCGGGGCTGAAAAGAGAATGAGAGTTGCAAAGAGAGATTTTTTAAAAATCCAGATGGTATATATTTACCATGTTTTATACACCAGGTGGTGTATCATCCCGGCGCGGTCTTGTCCTTGGGCGAAGTCTGCCTTCCCATTGGTTGATACTGTGTTCTGGTGGCTGGTTTCTGGAGTAGTCAGGTAGCTGGTCACTGATTGGTTGGATCCTCTTGTCAATTAGCGCTGGTTTTCAGTTTTTGCTCAATCTGTATCCGTCTTCTCTGTTGATATTTTTCGGATTCTTTATCTGTCTTCTCTGTTGATATTTTTCGGATTGTTGATATGTATCGGCACATGATGTGCGAAAGCTCGGCAAATAACAACAATTTGACTCGGTCCAACCCGGAAGATGAAATGGTAAATAGGAGTATATCCAAACAAGAATACTGCACATAAAAATTTACAACAAAAATTTAATGTTCGATGCACACTAAGACATGTGAAATTGGTATAGTTTTAAATTTCATACAAATGGTTCAGTGTATTATTGAGAATGGTGGATATCTGAGTGGACTAAATTTAGGCAGGGTAAATAATAATGATAAAACAAATCTATCCATCTCATCTCCCATAAGTAAAATTTCGATAATTTGGAGCAAGTTAAACAATAAAAGGCCAGTAGATTGTAGTATAAGTTTGAGCTCATTAAGAAATTTAATTAAAGATTTTATTTTATTAATTTAATGTGATCTGAAGTTCAGCACTTTATTTTTCCTTTCTATATATATTTTTTTTAGGTTTTCTTAAATTGTATTATATTTACTTTCTTGTATTTTTCTTCATGAAGTAAGTGTTTCACTTTCCTTTATTCAGTTACTGTAATTTGTGTAGCCTGAATTTATTTATTAATATATCAGTGCATAAAATGTAAGTAATATGACCACCAGGCACTGGATCAGGTTTTTTATTTATTTTTTGTTTTTTTATTGGCGTGTTAACCTTTGATCATTAACGCCAGGATGATATTTCATAGATGTGGGTAGATATTTTCAAGAAGAAGAATTTCTTAGTAATAGGTAGGTCATAGTGAAGTATAATGTATTGTTAATGCGAATAGTTATTATGTGGATGGACATGGTAATTTCTTTGTAAAGGGAACTTATGAAATTTATAATTGAAAAAAATCAAGAGAGAATGGAAATGAGCCGTAATACTGAAAATGCATCTAGATACGATTTAGTAGCCTGCCCTCTTTCAGAAAGTTCATTACAGAGTCGATGACTTTATCGTCATCCAATAGAATTTCGTCTAGAGTCCCATTTAAGTAATATTTTTTCCTTGTTTCTTTATATTTTAGGCACTCTGTAAATATATGTTTGATGGTAAGAAGTTGTCCACAGACCTCACAAATGGGTGGGTTATCCTTTGCCATTATATAGCCATGAATAAGTCATGTGTGTCCTATTCTTAGTCTGGCTAATACCACTTCTCTCTTACGGTCAGTTGACATGGAACTGGACCATACCCTCGGAGTAGATTTTATCTCGCGTAACTTTTTTTATTATTTATTAAATTTATCCAAGATTATATCTTGTATCAAGTTTATTTCACAATAATCATATAAAGAAATATTTATTTGGTTTTAGAGGAGAACAAGTCTACAAAGAGCTGTGAATGCTGAAAACCATTATATGCCCTTATACTGATAATAAATACTGCAATTAGAACGATTATACAATAACCAACAATTTCTAATATTTTTTTAATTTACCGACATATGGAGGTAAAGTGTACCCATCTCCACATAGAATATTTTGTCGCTTCGAAATAAAGGAAATAAAACTAATGTAAATAACAGAATTCAATACTACTATTAATATAAATTAATTGTTGGCTCGATAAATACATTACAATCGAATGATTCCTTCAGCTGTATCTACGTCTAACACATTACTATGATTGAGGGCAATGAGTGGAAAGAGAAAAGCCGCTTGACTCTAAGGTCGCCGGCTTATCCGAAGGCGCTGCTGGTTCGAATCCCGCCATGGGGATCTTATTATCCAGAAACAAAAGTTTTCTCAGTACCATTAATGAGTAAAATATGTAGCTATCCGCAGATAGCACCTATCTCTATGGCCCTGAGGCTCTACCTTTTTTTTTTTTTCGTTTTCTAATTTTTTGTGAATTGGACTTTATCTTTAAAAGTTTTATAGTTTTTTTTTTTTTGTTTTTTTTTTAATAATGAGATATCTTAAAGTCATATTACTGCGGAAATAAATACCTTGATTTACTTAGGGGATGGACATAGTAATTTCTTTGTACTGGAAACTTATGAAATTTATAATTTAAAAAAAATCAAGAGTGATAATGGAAATGAATCGTAATACTTAAAATGCATCTAGATACGATTTAATAGCCTGCCCTCTTTCAGAAAATTCATTACTGAGTCGATGACTTTATCGTCATCCAATAGACTTTCGTCTAGAGTCTAGGGCTTAGCTTTGAAATGAAAACAACTCATTAAATTACCATTAAATTACTATGAATCTGTTATTAGCTAAATCATTTAATTAAAATTACAATAAAATAAGGTAGGCATATACATAAATTGTATAAAAGATACAATTGTTCTTCAAAATACAGACCTAATAAAACTAATTATTATGAGTTTTAAGTTATTGGTATGAAACTAATATACCTAATTATAAAAAAAAAATGAGGGAACGCTGATTTAAAAGTTGAATTGGGACTGCCCATTAAAAAGTTACTTCAAAATAAATAAAAGCGGTTCAATGGTGAAAACTAATCATTCTCCCAGAAGAAGAACGAAGGGAGAAAGAAAAAGAAGGCTAAATAAAGTGTGTGTGTAAAACCCAATCCTGTTTCCATTCAATCACCTCCCACTCTCTGCTCCTCGGCCATCTTGAACCAATGTTGACACTCGGTCAATGTTTCTCCACTGCTTCTGCGGCTTGTATTTATTTATTCTGCACAGCTAGCCTTTAGAAATTACAGTGACTTCTGGGGCCGTTAAGGAACTACTTTAATCAAGGTTCAAGGTAATAAAGGCATATCCGACAGAAACACACATTCCAAGTCAGACATGAAATCCAATTACAAATGAATTTTTAAACCTACAAAAGTAGACATGATACATTTAAGACTTTTAAAACTATTTCATTAATACAAAAATTTACTTTTTCTCACAGAAAATATATTTCAATAATAGCTTGGGGGCTTTCGGTTACTAAAGGGCTCTTAGAATAAATTTCTACTAAAGAAATAACGTATGCCTATCGATTTTAGCTGTGAACGCGTTCATTGTTCTAGGACTCTTATTGGTACCTTCGTAGCCAATAGCACACGAGCTAGTCATTAAATTTACTTATTTGGATAAAAATAAAGTTTAATATATGATTATAAGTGAACCCACGAACTTGCAATAATAGTGGGAATATTTAATCCGTTCCATAAATGAGATAGGGTTGAAATGCAAAAAAAAAAAATAAAGCACTAGAAATACTCCAACTAAAAATTAGACAGTCTCAGGCTTGTATGTTCCTGGTAAAAAAAGGATAAAGTCGTTTACTCTAATAACTTCTAGGTGGAAGAGGGCGTTCGACAAGGTTTTCTGCTTTGAAACATCCTTATAATCCTTACAACTTCTGACACCCTCAAGCACTCTCATAAGAACAGATTACAAGGCCATCCTGCCCTGCCCGATCTGTCCAGGAACTTCTACTGAGAGTACAACTTGATAATTGCGCTACAGTTGCGTCGACGGAAACGGATGCGTTGAATACAGTCGAAGTGGAAATGGTAAAGATAAAACTAAGAAAATGCTGCCAAACGCTTTCTAATGTGGTATTTAACAGCCCATCCATAATCCTATATTATTCCTCATCACTTGATTCAATCTCGGTTCACGCCTCACAAGGGAGAGAATATAAGAGTTCAAAGACAATCGACAAAATGGGCATTTTTTTCTATCTCCTATTCAACCAATTAGGTGATAGAGAAAGGTGTCTTCTATAGGTAATCATTCTATACCATATACCGACAGCATTAGGAAAGCTTCTATTTCTTGACAGAAGATTCGACCAAACATCGGCAGACTTTAACGCCCCGGATGGATCTCTTCGGCTAAGATGGCGCCCTTGACTCGGATATTCATAACTACTTTTGTATAAATGTTCGAAATTTACGGCAGAATACAATCTGAACCTCCCTATGTCAACTTCGACAAATCAAGGCATTCACCCTAAAACTAAAAGAAATTGCCAAACCTCCACAAATCCCTTCCTTTCCAACTTATGTGCTCAGGGGAATAGTAATTTATACTTAATATAGGTAGAATTCCATCCTTCAACACTATTTCAAAATTAATTCCTTTAAAATCCGGTTTCTTCCAATTTTCACACTCAGCTGCTATATAACATTAACATATTTCACAGATTTTACACCTACAAAACTCCCCTTCGACTGCAGTGAAGAGCTTCTCAATCACACAAATACTAAACAACACCCTTTACTACTACTTGGGATGCAATTATTGACGAACTATTTATTGAGACCATTCATTGACTAATTTGTCCAGCAGTTTAGATAAAAAAGCTTAATCTTTCTGTGCTTTTTTTTCAGTCTCGCTACAACGCCAAAATGCGTGCATCTATAATTATATCTAAGACCGAGGAAAATTACGCTTCTTGACGGGAAAAAAATAAGCTCTAGATAGCTCTCATTATAAGTGAGGAAGAGGGATTTGGGCTGGAGGAAGAGATGTTGGCTGGGGAAGAGAAGGTGTGGGGAAGGAGTCCTTCGATAGGAAGTTTTCTCATTTGAAACTTGTTAAAGGATTGGGAACTACTGCTGCTCCTGAAGTACTCCAGGCATCGAATGAGCTCTCTTCTTCTGCGTGTTCAATCCTCCGAACCTTAGTTTTAAAATGGCCTCTAGAATACACCTTACCTTTAAACAGGCTGACTTTGACATTTCAATTTCAGCCATTGATTTTCAAGTCTCAACAGCAATGACATTATATATTATAGTCTATTAGTATACTGGACTTTCTTGGTTAGATACACTTTTTTTCCATTAAATAAAATCTACTTCACCAGTAGTATAAAGATTTTTAAAAATACGCCAACAAAATAACAAACACACACACTCGCACAATAGATAAATACATATTATATATATATA
>KZ809248.1:92579-106871 GCA_000696205.2 Oncopeltus fasciatus | reverse complement strand
TATATATATATATATTTAAACATTTAACGGACCATAATTGAATATTCTTCAATTAAAGGTAGATTTGGTACATAAAAAAATAAACAGTCAGTGAAGAGTCAGTTAAGTTATGTTTAACTTTTTCATAAGTCACTTGATAGTCTTAACTGAAACAGGTAAATATACTGCGGTAGGTGACCAAAAGCAAGAAGTAACAGTTATTTAAAGGGAACGGTGATATTCCAAGCTGAGATTTATTGACCCTGTAATCACACCGCTTTTGCGGAGTGAATGTAAAAGCAACCTCTTCTGAGACCTTGTGGAACACCGCCCTTGTTGTAATTTCATCCCCTCCTTTTTTAGCCAACCAAAACAAAGCTGTCTGGCAAGTTGGAGGCCTGCAGGTTTTCGCCCCTACTCCCGAGCCGCGATTTAAGATTTAATAGAACTCAGCTGCTCTTCAAGGGGCTCCACTACAATCCACCCCTACTACAATCCACCCCTGATTTACGAGCGAGGCTTCTCATAGTCACTGTACAACTTTGGGCTACTCACCTCCGAGGGGAGGCGTACGGAATAATGCACCCTTGTTAACGCGATGCTTGTTTCGGGGTTAAGGTAGTTTCATGTATTATCTTGTTGAGTTTAACATCATGTGATGCTCAGAGCCACATTGAAAAACCTTAACAGGTCTCTTGTTATGATTCATGCAGCGACCTACAAATATATTTTATGAAATATCAACACATGCACTGATATTGTACACTGGAGAAGCTAAACAAATGGTCCATTAAAAAGAAATAGTAATTAATGCGTAGATAGATGAATATATATTGATGAAGATACACAGAAAATGAGACACTTGCGGCTGCTATATGGTATATACTCGTATAGCAATCAAGAACAGGTGGGATAAAGAGTGGAGAAAACGCACATAAAGATAAAATCACATGTGTATAATGTGTATTAGAAATATATTAAAGAATATAATTTCAAGTGTAGGTAAGGTCTCTTATTTTTAAAACATAAAAACTAAATTCTGTACTTAGGATTCGTATCGAAAACCTTGCTATTTATTTTGATTAAAATCAAGAGAGGAAAACCAACTGTTTAGAAAATCAATAATTTAAATTTTCAATTTTATTATTCTACTTCAAATAGAGAAAAAGGTTATAGAACATTTTTTTCTATATTAATGTTCTACAATCTTTTTTCGAAAAACGCTTGTAAAGAAAGAAGTTTATGAATAATTCTTAGTGCAAGGGAAAAGAATAAAAAAATCTAACTGTCCCAGCCTGGACTCGAACCTGGATCTCCAGCTGTCTGGGCAGGTGCGTTTTCCATTTCCGCTACCGAGACAAGTCTGATAAGTTATTAAATTTCCCGCACTAGTTTCGAGAATCTAAGCTCCGAGGCAGACGAATACATCGTCTTATGCTCGGAGAAGCTGATATTGTCAAGCTGTTTAAATGACTCTCGTTATTTACTTTTAAATTTTAATTCCATAAATTTTTTTGTGGTATATACTCCCATGCAAATTTTAACAATTTTTAGTGCAAGGGAACATAACAAAAAAAACAACTGTCTCAGCCAGAACTTAGGTTAGATCAGGATAAGGTTAGACTCTCGAAACTAGTACGGGGAATTTAATAACATCAGATTTGTCTTGGTAGCGTAAATGGAAAACGCACCGGCCCGGATAGCAGGAGATCCAGGTTCTTGTCCTAGCTGGGACAGTTAGATTTTTTATTCTGTTCCCTTGCACTAAAAATTGTTAAAATTTACATGGGATTAAATACCCGAAAAAAAAAATTTATAGAAGTGTATGAATGTAACTACGATGGATGAATACTACCTCTATTATCCAAGTCTAGGCAATGCGTAGTTTTTTATTTTATTTTTATTTTTTACATTTTTCGCTTAATCAACGAACAGCTGGTAAATAAAATTTAGTTATTTACTCTTATTAATATCCATCCAGATATTTTCAAGATGCAAAATTTCTTATCAATAGGTCAAGGTGAGGTACAATGAATTGTCAATGCGAATAGTTATTATGTGGATGAACATGGTAATTTCTTTGTGCTTGGAAGCTGAAATTTATAAGAAAGAAATAATTGAGAGAGAATGGTCAAGAAGCATACTGAAAATGCATCTAGATAAGATTTAATAGCCTGCCCTCTTTCAGAAAGTACATTTCAGAGTCGATGACTTTATCGTCATCGAAAAGAATTTCGTCTAGAGTCCCATTTAAGTTATATTTTTTACTTGTTTCTTTATATTTTAGGCACTCTGTAAATATATCCATCTTTAATGAAACAAGGGAAATCTTTTTGATTATACAGCTCCCGTGTGTCGGACTTAATTTAATAATAAATGTAAGATATTTAAAAGATGTACTGTAAGCTTATTACGTAAGGCGATTAGCCATGGTCACATATCACATCTAATGATTATTAATCAGAGTGTCAGCTGCATTTTGAAGAAATATTTGTTATGTTATCTCAAATAAAGGCTATCTGTCTATCAGGTTATAAAGAATTTAATTTTCTTTGCAATATATAACTGGAATGAAAAAGATAAATTAAAAATTTTTTTTTGAGCAGTTTTATTTATGGTCGACACGCTAGAAGGAGGTTATCTGTTTTTCTGGGCCTAGTGATATTTTTTTTTGATTGGCGTGTTTGTCNCTGATTTACGAGCGAGGCTTCTCATAGTCACTGTACAACTTTGGGCTACTCACCTCCGAGGGGAGGCGTACGGAATAATGCACCCTTGTTAACGCGATGCTTGTTTCGGGGTTAAGGTAGTTTCATGTATTATCTTGTTGAGTTTAACATCATGTGATGCACAGAGCCACATTGAAAAACCTTAACAGGTCTCTTGTTATGATTCATGCAGCGACCTACAAATATATTTTATGAAATATCAACACATGCACTGATATTGTACACTGGAGAAACTAAACAAATGGTCCATTAAAAAGAAATAGTAATTAATGCATAGATAAATAAATATATATTGATGAAGATACACAGAAAATGAGACACTTGCGGCTGCTATATGGTATATACTCGTATAGCAATCAAAAACAGGTGGGATAAAGAGTGGAGAAAACGCACATAAAGATAAAATCACATGTGTATAATGTGTATTAGAAATATATTAAAGAATATAATTTCAAGTGTAGGTAAGGTCTCTTATTTTTAAAACATAAAAACTAAATTCTGTACTTAGGATTCGTATCGAAAACCTTGCTATTTATTTTGATTAAAATCAAGAGAGGAAAACCAACTGTTTAGAAAATCAATAATTTAAATTTTCAATTTTATTATTCTACTTCAAATAGAGAAAAAGGTTATAGAACATTTTTTTCTATATTAATGTTCTACAATCTTTTTTCGAAAAACGCTTGTAAAGAAAGAAGTTTATGAATAATTCTTAGTGCAAGGGAAAAGAATAAAAAAATCTAACTGTCCCAGCCTGGACTCGAACCTGGATCTCCAGCTGTCTAGGCAGGTGCATTTTCCATTTACGCTACCGAGACAAGTCTGATAAGTTATTAAATTCCCCGCACTAGTTTCGAGAATCTAACCTCCGAGGCAGACAAATATATCGTCTTATGCTCGGAGGAGCTGATATTGTCAAGCTGTTTAAATGACTCTCGTTATTTACTTTTAAATTTTAATTCCATAAATTTTTTTGTGGTATATACTCCCATGCAAATTGTAACAATTTTTAGTGCAAGGGAACACAATAAAAACACCACTGTCTCAGCCAGGACTTAGGTTAGATCAGGACATGGTTAGACTCTCGACATTAGTGCGGGGAATTTAATAACATCAGATTTGTCTCGGTAGCGTAAATGGAAAACGCACTGGCCCGGATAGCAGGAGATCCAGGTTCGTGTCCTGGCTAGGGTAGTTAGATTTATTCTGTTCCCTAGCACTAAAAATTGTTAAAATTTACGTGGGATTAAATACCACAAAAAAATATTTATAAAAGTGTATAAATGTAACTACGATGGATGAATACTTCCTCCATTATCATAGTCTAGAGCAGTGCGTAGTTTTTTTTTTTTTTTTTACATTCTTCGTTTATTAAACGAACAGCTGGTAAATTAAATTTAGTTATGTACTCTTATTAATATTCATCCAGATATTTTCAAGATGCAAAATTTCTTAGCAATAGGTCATGGTAAGGTATAATGAATTGCCAATGCGATTAGTTTTTATGTGGATGGACATAGTAATTTATTTGTACTCTGTAATTTATAAGAAAATAAAATTTGAGAGACAATGGAAAAAAAAGCGTATAACTAAATATGCATGTAGACATAATTTAACAGCCTGCCCTCTTTCAGTAAGTTCATTACAGAATCGCTGACTTTATCGTCATCGAAATGAATTCCGTCTATTTAAGGCACTCTGTAAATATATCCATCTTTATTGAGACAAAGGAAATATTTTTTTATTATACAGCTTCCGTGTGACGGATTTAATATAGTAATAAATGTAAAATATTTAAAAGATGTACTGTAAGCATATTATGTAAGGCGATTAGCCATGGTAATCACATATCATACCTCTAATGATTATTAATCAGAGTGTAAGATGCATTTTGAAGAAATATTTATTATGTTATATCAAATAATGGCTGTCTGTCTATCAGCTTATAAAGAATTTAGTTTTATTTGCAATATATAACTGAAATGAAAAAGATAAATTTAAAAATATTTTTTGAGCAGTTTTATTTATGGTCGACACGCTAGAAGGAGGTTATCTGTTTTTCTGGGCCTAGTGATATTTTTTTTTGATTGGCGTGTTTGTCGCCATGGTTTCCTTGTTATCGCTGCTAAGTTTTCGTTCAGAACTCTTCCATTTTTCCCGGCAAAATTTAGTGCTTCCGTTTTATACGGTTTACTTTTACTTTTGAAGTGTGATATGTATTTTAGTAAAAATAGAATTTTTATGATTTTTGTAAAATGAAATGTCAATGAATTTTCAAAATATAAACTCACACAAATTCGAGATCGAGAGTAGTGAGGAAAAACAAAATAACTCAAGAATAATAGCAAAAGCTCGAAGAAGTCAAACTGTGCTAATTATGTATCGTAACGAATTTACGAAGAAGCCTGTTATCACTGTTATCAGGTCTGTGTCAGTCGGAATTTGAAAAGAACACAACTCATCGATATAACGGTACTGTAGAAAATGCTTCAAAGAAAAGAAAACCAAACTTCACATAAGTATAGGTTAATAAATAATTTGAATTATCTTGTTATACTGTCAACCTGATATTAACAGGACGTTCCCTTCTGAACTATTATGTTTTACGCCTTTATGTTGGCAAAATAGCAAGCTTGATAGGTTAAAAAATATTTTATTTAAATTATACTGTTGAACTTATCACATTATTTTTTCAGCAGTTCAGAACTTATTAATGTATTTAAATACATGTAGATTTCTTAAGATAGTAAAGTATTTAGTTTCAACGCTGTTATTTTTATTATTCTAAATTATCCCTTATTTTGCATATCCACTATGCCAAAAAATATAACTTCCTATAACTTCTTAGAAAAAAAGATTTAATGATTTATTTATTTATTTAGAGTTAAAATTGTTTTTAAATAATAAATTTTTCCTAGTTTTAGGAAAGGGTAAATGAACCTACTAATTTGCGGCTCAGGTGTACATGGAACCTATTGCAAATACCCATGGGAGAGATATTTTGACGATTTGTTTGTTTTTTCTGGGATAAACTAAAGGACTTATTCCTTTTCACGTGTATAAAAATTCCTGCAAAACAAATCTACAATGTAAAATGGAAAGGGTATAAATTGGAAACTCAGTTATTTAGTTCTAACCATATCTATTAATTAGATGCAATATTTTTTATAAACTAAAGGCCAAAAAAAAAAAAAAAAAAAACTGTCTATAAAGATACGTTTATAGTATTAAGTACTAAAATTACACTGTTTATATACAACTATCTACAAGTGGTTTATTTAATGTTATGATTAAATATATTAATTATTCATGATTGTAAATTTTATTATATTATAAATCAGACAGATATTAATGAATATTATGGAAGCGAATTAAGAAAACTAGTAAGAAACATTAAAGAGCATACCAAAATGTGCCAAATTTAGGGGGAATATCAGAAAAAAAAGTCTTTTACTTACGGTGGATTTAGTGGATGACTATAAAAAGTTTTAGGTGTCTATTAAATACAACGTAGAAATTTCTCTGCTTCCTCTATTGGTCAAAAAGGCAGGGAATTAAATGAGAAGTATGGAGGAAGTTACAGGAATTCACAAAGTATTGAGTTTAATTTGTGTCCTTATTGGAGATTTTAAGCAAATGCAATAACGTTGAATTTTTTTTATTTTATATTTTTATATAAATTAAAACTATTTTAGTAAATTTTAATAACTCAAGAGATCAGTGGCTTGTAATAGCTGACATGTGAAACATCAACAAAGTAAACACTTCAAGCGGTCATCAAACTAAATGCCACCTCTACAAAATACTGTTTCGTATAGGTCTAGACCATTACAGGCGCAGAAGAAAGGAATATGATTGTATTTATAAGAAAAATTCTCCACCATGGAGTTTGTTAGTCTGCTTCATGGTGAGGGAAGCAGCGTAATGGCATCCATAAATCGGGGGAAGACTACGGTGGTCTAGCCATTTTTCTGTATTTAGGTGAACGGTTTTCTAAAGGGACTGTTAGACGAAAAGCAGAGAGGGAGAGAGAGAGTCTAAGGCTCCGATGGAAGGATTTCTTTATCAGGGGCGAAGGTTCATTGGGATTTTGCTGTTGAATCACAGTAGAGGAAGCAAGAGAAATCTACTGAACTGTTTTGCATTAAGTTTAAAATGTATGTTAGTGCTTAAATGTTTTATAGGTATCATGAAAAGAGAGTACAGGAACTACTTTATACAGGCAGAGATGTATCGCTGGCCCAAAAAAATATAAGCAATTAACTCCTCTTGATATCAGGGGACTCTTCAGAGTTCTCGATATGTAATAATACCATTTTATCGGGTAAGCAATAGGCCATATATAAATCATGGTGATGGGTGCTTGTCCTGCTTAGAGCCATGAGTGTCTAGAATAGGGTGCTACTTAAAGATATCAACCCCCTCTTCAATGACCCCAAGTGGTTGAAAGTGAGTATATATTTTTTTTAAAAAAGAGACCGTAGTAAATTAACTTCTCTGATGATTCTAAATCTCTATCTAAGCAACAATGAATGAGAGTAACTGATGTGTCAGATCAAATATATATTTTATCAACCTTTTATTAAATGACGAATTTATTTAATTTAATTTTTTGTGACAAATCCACGGTGTAGATTTATATTATTTATATAAATAGCTAAGCATCAAGTTGCCTCAAAAACCATTTTGTTTCGCAAGGGTAATACGACCCTTATTGCATGGAGACTTTTGTGAGGGCTTACCTTCCCCTGTCTGAGGAGGGTTTCCAGTCATTTCAAACCTATTTCCCTAAGAAGGGAGAAATGTGAGAGTCTTCGATAGACGTGACTCGTGTCGGAGATGGGGCGAGCTTCTCAAGGGTTCGGCTTCATGACCTAGAAAGCCCGAGATAAGGATTGCAGTTATCGGAGCTACATTTACTCCGCGGGCGGCCAACTCATCTAAACTATCTCGGGCATTTTTCATCCTTTCCCCCCTTTATCTGCAGGAAAATAAATCCTCATTGGTCCTTCAAAAGCATAGACATACACTCCTAAGTCAATCCTATCGGTAGAAGATAGAATTTTCGTACAGTCATAGGATAGATGCAATCTTTGCAATGTATATCTGTAAACAAGAAATAACAAGAGAATGTGTATAACTGATAAAAATTAAAAACAAACGAATTTTTCTATCAAGACTACTAGAAGTTTTGTAATTATTTATTTATTCTTAATATAATATTAATAATAAAAAAATAATGGAGTTCAACTTCTTCAAACCTTTTGTTCTAAGATTGTCCAAACCCCATTTTCGCTACAAAATTCTGCTAGCACTGAGCAGTTGGTTGGTATACCAGTACTTTTTTTTTAAAAATTTAACAGGTTTTAGCAAATCATTCGTGATATAAAAATTATTTCATGAAATTTTGAATTATGGTATTACAGGGGGTAGATAAAATATATTATTCAAATATAGGAAATATCACACAAAAACATGGCTATTTTTTGCAGACATCACTCTATGTGATAAAATTAAAGAAAAACAAAAACAAAAACAAAAACAACAACAACGCTTTCCATTCATCACCGATCATTCTTAACTGAAAATGTTATTAATTAAGATTTATATATGTATCATTATCTATAAATGCCAAATTAGTTATTTTTATTTATTTGCAAAAATGGTTTCATTATTGGCTAAATTGGCTGAGAGGGAGTAAGAAAGTTTCTAGAGAAAGACATACTACTTGTTAGACCTTAGTATTATTATGATTACGAAAAATTTAACAATGGCGTTAAATCCTTAAACCTGCTATGGAGGGACATTTATTCTAATATATCTTGCAAAGGAAGATACAGGAAATAAGTTTATATATATATATCCATATTTTGCATATCCACTATGCCAAAAAATATAACTTCCTATAANTGTAATTAATTAAATTAATTTTTACATTTACATAAAAGCACTTTTCATATCTTCCGAGAATTGATAGAAAGAAAGAAAATTTGTTATACTTTATTTATTAAAATCTTTTAAAATAGAAATGAAAATTTTTCATGATTTACAATATCTGATGGAATAACAAAATATCCTGTGAATTCAATTCAATCTAAATATAATCAGTAAGTATAGTTTAGTTATATGATTCATTAGTAATAATCTATTTTGCACATAAATAATGTATTGTAATTGGGAGGAATTGATAAGGGATTCGATGTTAGAATTTCAAGAAATAAATACTAATTTCTAAAAAAGGGATTTATTATTCCCAACGACATAAAAGGAGGTGCTGGTACTGTGAAAAATCCAGTAGTACTGCTTACCTTTACAGCTACCACATCGAAAGGTGATAAACATTGAACGACAGATTTGGAAAAAAAAAAAATAAAGAAATGAATATCTATGAGTTCCTTGCTGAAATTCGCTCCATGAAATATTTACGTTGTGAGGAGGCAGCTCTTGAAACAAGCGGCTGGAAGACTTAGTTTAAAGTCCTGTAATAGAGGCATATCTATAGACACCTGATGACTATTATTGATCCATAATTCACCATTAGCTAGGATTAGTTTTCTGCCTGTAAAAAATAATGATACTGTATATTGTATTGAATATCAGAAGGATTTTATAACTCAAAGTGATCAATTATAGTTTTCATTATAAAAAATTGATACATATAAAAGGCAGTAAAACGGGAAGAATAATTGACCCAAAAATATGAAAAATTTCAATTAATATATAACTAAAAGTATTTGTATAAAATCCACGCCATGCTAAGCCAGCTAGATCTGGATGGAGGAATCGCCATTACATGACACTGGGCATCTCCTGTGACCTATGAGGCATACCAAAAATGAATAGATTCCTGACGGGTGCTGTAACTTCACATCTTAATATTACCATGGAAAGTTCTACCGCCATTGAGGAAATATACCACAAGAACCATACGGCTTAAAACATTGAGAGGGGGAAACAAACGTCTAAGAAAGCCTTCCTGTAATCCACTTCTTGTAAAGTTACAGAAAACGATGGAAGGCTGTCCGAAGAGGAAGTAGGATACATATTCTCTTCGCCTGATACCTCAAAAGTGAAGAATATTGGAGTAGTCGTGATGGGCATTTCTTCTCTGAAATCTCAAAGTATAGTAGACTACGTTGAGACATAAAAAGTTAATAATTTAAAACAATGTCTGTCTGAAATTCAAACCGCTGAAAATATTTTAGATATTTCTTTACAAGCCCTCAAAAATAAAGTAGAGTCATTTTAGAATGCCCAGTTCTAGACACATTCAGCAATCTGGAATTTGCACAACTTCTAAAGTATTCACATTAAATCAAATGGAGAGTTTTTGACGGTACAGATTATTGGTACAGAATATTAAAAAAAAAATTAAGAAATGTGTATCTTTTATTATCTGCCGACGTTAAGGTTTACATTGTAACTCATCCTCAGGGCTGTCATGAAGATGGGAGAGGAGGTCGTATCACCTCGATCAAATGATAATGACCGGATATGTGCATTTAATGCTACCGGGATATCATGAGCATGTGATCTAGGTGGCAAGACATCCCACAATAGCCCTGAAGATGGCTTACAACGTAAACCGAAACGTCGGAAGATAATATAAAATAAACATTTTTTAAATTTTTTTTTTTTTTTTTGACCAACCTATGATCGAATCCCAACAAAAATTCTCTACCAATTCACCTAAACTGTCTCGAATTCGTATCTGAATGATTCTACTGAAAGTTTCTATAGGGTACCAGGTCACAGATGATTACTTTGCAAGGAAATGAACAACTGTGGACTTGGCTTTGGAAGTTTTTTAATCACATCCAAGGCGGTGATGTTGGGTTTACTCAAGTTTCGCTTATAATTACCCCCCTCCCTTCCAGGATCAGTCCACCCCCCCCCCCATTCCTCTCCAAGACTCCTATTAAAGTATAATTAATTTTCAATACTGGATCTAAGAAGAGTTATTTTTCATTAAGAAAGCCAAACAAAAAAAAAATGGCTGGAGGAAAAATGATTTCCTGTCAATCATTAATTAATGAAATGAAGAAAACACTCTATTTTTCCATAATATTACTTTTAACAGGAGCTACCAGGCAGAAATTTTAATACTGCAAACTATTTTAAATTGTAGGTTAATAATTTTTATTTTGTATAGATAATCCAGAATCAACCCAGAATACAAATTTTCTTAAATTAAAATGTTTCTTAATGATATAATAACCAAATCAACATTGCTATTGTTTTAAATAGATAAATGTACTAATAAATTTCATTTAACCTTCTCATGGATCGTAATGATAGTTCTAAGTTTCTACCTCTTTGGTGTCAGGGAATAAGAAGGTTCCAACTTACACGGTTATCTACCACCTTGTGTTTGTAATTTGAGACAATCACTGTCGAAGTTCTTAATGATTTTTCATATGTTATGTAATTATTTAATGTATACACTAAGAACTATTATGTTCTTAAAACTATTAACGAGAATACCGTGCTTAAAATAATTTTTTTATTCTTTCTACAGTAGCACACTTTTTATTATTTTTCTTATATATTTATTTTTATTCAGTTGACCTGCAAGCGAACTTTTTTCTACAACATTTGACAAAATTAACTACTTAGAAAGTGTCTAGGTTCATATGAAAGATTTGCCTTAGAGTTTAAAACATATTCAGAAAAACATACTAATGATTTTCAAACTCTCCTATAAATTTTATCCTTATTAAGTGATGTTGGCGGTGCAATAAATCATTGGGGAATATAATGCAAATAAATCTGAATGAAAATACAAGTTCCACTACTCAATAAAGTTTATAAATTCAAAAAAAAAAAAAGGTTTTAAAAAAACAACAAAAACAAAACAAAATAAAACAAGAATTTTAGACGTGACTGTATTTATTAAAGAGAAAAGGAAAACCAATCCACCCATTTTCATCTTTCTCATTTCCTAACATTTATTTACATAAAAGGGCTTAATGGAAATTAAATGGCTGTCGTGAATAAATTTATTCCGGGGTTATTAATATGCATTTACTTCGGATGGGGAGTGATGCCCTGTTTGGTTTTTATTTGATTTTTTTCTTCTGTTTTTTACGGAAATGTTTAAGGCTGTCCTACTAGTTGGTCTGCCGACCTTATTCTCATTTACCACAGCTGAGATTTCTAATTTTTCCACAAGGAAAGAGCAATGTCTTCTAGATAAAATGTATGCAGAAACAATTCTTATCTTTATTGGAATGTATTTCTTATAGAGGACAAAATATCCATTTATTGCAGCTATTGAAAAAAAGCCCCTACTTTGCTTCATTACTTTAAAAGTTGACTTTTTAGTTACTTAATGACCCCTTAAAACTCTCTTCAAAGTATAGAAGAAAGAGATCCGAAAAGTGTCTGGATGTAATTAATTAAATTAATTTTTACATTTACATAAAAGCACTTTTCATATCTTCCGAGAATTGATAGAAAGAAAGAAAATTTGTTATACTTTATTTATTAAAATCTTTTAAAATAGAAATGAAAATTTTTCATGATTTACAATATCTGATGGAATAACAAAATATCCTGTGAATTCAATTCAATCTAAATATAATCAGTAAGTATAGTTTAGTTATATGATTCATTAGTAATAATCTATTTTGCACATAAATAATGTATTGTAATTGGGAGGAATTGATAAGGGATTCGATGTTAGAATTTCAAGAAATAAATACTAATTTCTAAAAAAGGGATTTATTATTCCCAACGTTTCGGCATCAATTTTAGTCCTACTTCAGTGCTTACAAAAAAAATGATAACAACTATACTAAATACTGGGAGCAGTCAAATAAGCGTTCAACATATCATCGAGGAATGCCCATATTACTCTAATTTATTCACATGTAAAAACCTCCCAAAACAACTGTCGACATCACTGGGAAACCATGAATCCAATGTAGCCAAACTCATGTGCATTTTAAGAAAAACAGGCTTATATGGAAAAATTTAATCCCCCCCCCCCCCAAATACAAAAAAAAATTTATAAAAAATAAAATTGTTATTTTGTTGTTGTTTGTTTTTGTTCTAAGTTTTATTGTAGTATTTACAATAAAAATCTAATTGTATCATATTTACCATTTCATCTTCCGGGTTGGACCGAGTCAAATTGTTGTTACATCACGTGATGTGCGAAAGCTCGGCAAATAACAACAATTTGACTCGGTCCAACCCGGAAGATGAAATGGTAAATACATCTGACGACCAACGAAGCCTACGTGAACATTGTATCATATTGTTAAAATTGTTGTCTATTGTTTCTAATTTAATTGTTAATTTACCTTTTAAGCTATATAATTCATATTTCTGTTTTTAAAATGGTTTTATACCTATATTTATGTGTACGAATATAACTTGCACACCAAGTACTATAAAATGAAATGTAACCAAGAACTAAAAAAACGAAAAACATTTAAAAGAATGGATAACAGATTAACTCTAGAGAATTCCCAATAGTCAGGGCGTAATAACCACGATGTTGATCGCCCTATAAACTGATCCTAATCCTAAATACTGGGCATATATAAGAAAAAGGAACATATACATTGTTAACAATCTGTAACTGTTAGCTATTGAAGTATTGTCTTCTTTCAATTGTTTTTGTTATTTTCTCTATTATTTTCATGAACAGTGCACCCGTGATTTTAAATCCCATTGGAAATACTCTTTTTCTTTCACCCCCTGATAATGGGGTTGTGAGGGAAGTAGGGCGAGTAGTAGTTCAAGAACTACCCAGATGGAATACACTACAATTTTTCAAGCTCTAGTTGAAGTAAATACTTCCTGCGAATAATAGTGGAGGAAGGGAGGCCAGTAAGGGATGGGACGGGAATTTCACGGGTGTTGGGTAGCTCACCCCCTGGGAGAATTTCTGGTCTTCTGTATGGCTGTGTTTGGGGCGAGAAAGAAGAGTATTTATTTCGGAAAACCGAGATATATTAGGGTGGAAGGGTTCCATGGCTGGCTGGATATAACACTCTTTAGTATCGACCTAGAACGCCAGAATCACACCATCTTCTAAAAGCCATATTTAATGCTACAAAGATTAAGATTAAATTTAATATTTTATGAATATAAAATTATCAGGAATTCGGTCTTGATAATTAAAAATTTAACAAATATTACTAACCAAATTTTTTTTAATTTTAGCCAACGTTATGGCCTTTATTGAGGCTGAATATGAAAAAAAAAGATACAAAAATAATATAAAATCATGTTTACATTTCATCTACCGAAGAATAAATAAATTAAAATATAAAACTGTGTGGGCAATATAGCCGACTATTTTATTGCCGATTACACACATCAGTGTAAATTAGCAAATTTCCAGGTTTTAAAGTGGCTTTGAAAATGTGGATAAAGGCGCACTCTCTCGTCTACAGTTGCAAATCTGAAGTCGCGTCTGGAAGTTGTTCAATCACTTAAACTTGGGAAACGTCATTAAAACTCATTAAACGCCTCTGAGCATGTCTTGCTATGGGAAGAAGGGACTGTGGTTCTGTACAGGATGCTCTGTGGTTATTAGTGTTTCATTTTATACATATATATATATATATAT
>KZ809248.1:57796-76559 GCA_000696205.2 Oncopeltus fasciatus | reverse complement strand
TGTATTAAAAAACAACTATTATTAGAAAAAAAGAGTGACTATTTTTTATTGTTCATAACATTATTTTCTGTAAAAAAAAAAAAAAAATCAGTTTCTTCCCTTAAGTTACATTTTCCTGTAACTGTATATTACTTACAAGTTAACCTGTGAATGACCTATGTGCTTCATATATAATTATGAAATTAATAAATAAAGGTATATCGTAGGGTTTAGTTTTGGGTTCTCTTTTGTTTTAAAGTAAAATTATCATTTGCTATGATTAGAGTATTGAAATTTCAATTTTCTAATTATGTTATATCTGTATGATCATGAGCGAAGTGATTTTCTTTCGGCCAACGACTTAAAAGATGTTATTAAATAAATGAATGAATAATTAATGGTTTTAAATTTCTTCAAGGGCCACAATGAGTTAACTTTGAACTAAAATAAAACTAGTTCAATATTATTCATTTCATCAGGAATATAAAGAAACAAACGAAACAACTAGCAATTAAGGATAAAAAATCCAAAAATAGGCCATAATTTGCATCTCGAAATATTAGTTTGTTTAGCTTCGAGTTCTTCGACTGCCAATACAGCCTACAGGAGAGAGGGGACTTGACTCCCTACTGTGCTAAGCTCCGACCTCCTCGACTGCCAATACAGCCTACAGGAGAGAGGGGACTTGACTCCCTGCTGTGCTAAGCTCCGACCTCCTCGACTGCCAATACAGCCTACAGGAGAGAGGGGACTTGACTCCCTGCTGTGCTAAGCTCCGACCTCCTCGACTGCCAATACAGCCTACAGGAGAGAGGGGACTTGACTCCCTGCTGTGCTAAGCTCCGACCTCCTCGACTGCCAATACAGCCTACAGGAGAGAGGGGACTTGACTCCCTGCTGTGCTAAGCTCCGACCTCCTCGACTGCCAATACAGCCTACAGGAGAGAGGGGACTTGACTCCCTGCTGTGCTAAGCTCCGACCTCCTCGACTGCCAATACAGCCTACAGGAGAGAGGGGACTTGACTCCCTGCTGTGCTAAGCTCCGACCTCCTCGACTGCCAATACAGCCTACAGGAGAGAGGGGACTTGACTCCCTGCTGTGCTAAGCTCCGACCTCCTCGACTGCCAATACAGCCTACAGGAGAGAGGGGACTTGACTCCCTGCTGTGCTAAGCTCCGACCTCCTCGACTGCCAATACAGCCTACAGGAGAGAGGGGACTTGACTCCCTGCTGTGCTAAGCTCCGACCTCCTCGACTGCCAATACAGCCTACAGGAGAGAGGGGACTTGACTCCCTGCTGTGCTAAGCTCCGACCTCCTCGACTGCCAATACAGCCTACAGGAGAGAGGGGACTTGACTCCCTGCTGTGCTAAGCTCCGACCTCCTCGACTGCCAATACAGCCTACAGGAGAGAGGGGACTTGACTCCCTGCTGTGCTAAGCTCCGACCTCCTCGACTGCCAATACAGCCTACAGGAGAGAGGGGACTTGACTCCCTGCTGTGCTAAGCTCCGACCTCCTCGACTGCCAATACAGCCTACAGGAGAGAGGGGACTTGACTCCCTGCTGTGCTAAGCTCCGACCTCCTCGACTGCCAATACAGCCTACAGGAGAGAGGGGACTTGACTCCCTGCTGTGCTAAGCTCCGACCTCCTCGACTGCCAATACAGCCTACAGGAGAGAGGGGACTTGACTCCCTGCTGTGCTAAGCTCCGACCTCCTCGACTGCCAATACAGCCTACAGGAGAGAGGGGACTTGACTCCCTGCTGTGCTAAGCTCCGACCTCCTCGACTGCCAATACAGCCTACAGGAGAGAGGGGACTTGACTCCCTGCTGTGCTAAGCTCCGACCTCCTCGNATTACTGTTATTTGTGTGTATTGTCTTTTTAGCCCTGATGATGGCTTACTAGCTAAGCCGAAACGTTGGCATAAATAAAAATATTACTCCAAATTGTGGTTTATATTTTTTTTTCTTCCTGGCCGAAACCCCGACCATTCTCACACGTTATATTTATATAGTTTAATTTAATTAAATGGTTATTAAATATTAGAAAATGTTATTTTTTTTTTCATATTATGCTACAAAAGATATTTTTAATGTAGTTCTATCTTTTTTTTTCTATGTTTATTTTGGGTTATTATTTTTTTATATTATCATTGTTTCTCACTGTTATTATATAAAAAATTATCCAACTTCAAAGAAGTGCTTAAATTGTTAATTTCGTCTGTCTTGTATATAGGCAGTTGGCAAGTCACACTTCTATCTAATCCAGCAGTTTTCGACTGCTCTAAAAGTAATTGAAAATAACTTACCGATAAATCCAGACTGGTCGAGAGATAAAACCCGAAGGCCCCTGCCATTCAGGAGGGTGCCTTTTGAAGGGAGGCGTGAAAAGAAAACAACAGCCGAATATCTGTGAGGGGTGGGGGGTGGGTGGAGGGTTGGTTCTGGTTATTCAAGTACCGACCTTTTTCTTGTCAAAGAGAGGTAGCTCGGATCACAAAACTTTTCTCAAATTAATTGAAGTTAAAAGAGAAACTTCTGGGGCTAAAGGGAACAAAGTTAAAAGCGGCTTTTCTTAACAAATTAATGCCGGGTGTTAAAGCAGTGATATTTTCCAACCAGTAAATGATGAGAAGGTCAAATGTCGTCTTAACTACGTCAGAAAAGTTATTATTAAAACTTAGATTGTCAAACTTGAGGAGTATTTTAAATATGCTTCTTCAAAAAATATGGTCAGGTCTTTATCTGTCTGCAAAGTTTCTTCGATCCTTTAAGACATTTAAAACTGCATTAGGAATACATTTTTATTTATTCCTGGATTGAAAATATAATTTCTCTAGAAACGAGAAATAATTAATTTATCTCTCCGAATTTAACTTCTGTGTCATAAATAATAATAAATAAGGGCGCCAGG
Organism: Oncopeltus fasciatus; assembly: GCA_000696205.2. Taxonomy (NCBI): domain Eukaryota; kingdom Metazoa; phylum Arthropoda; class Insecta; order Hemiptera; family Lygaeidae; genus Oncopeltus; species Oncopeltus fasciatus. The sequence goes on along the minus strand of KZ809248.1, from coordinate 73,660 downwards.
ATCATTTCAAATCACGATTTTGACCAGCTTTTATTGACAAATAACGTGTTGTATTTAGGTAAATAACCTAAAGGGTTATTATCACTACCAATGTATACAGAACCTTCTGTAATTCGTCTTCATAGGTTTCTGCAAACCATTTTCTGCTGGCGAGCGCTTTCGGACATTGTCCATCCTCGTGGCCGTGGACGGATAATAGATGTATGATAGTTTAGTATTTATACAGGACTAGTCTTGTGCTATGAATGTTTATAATGTGATGTTAACCAGCAAAGATCCTCTTCTTCCATGTGAGTGGTATTTCCCAAGTAGGATGAGTAAAGATCTTTAAATATTATTTTAAATGTTCACGTAGGCTTCGACGGTCGTCAAATGTATTTACCGTATCTTCTTCCGGGTTGGACCGTGTCAAGTTGTAGTTAGTTGCCGAGCTTTCACACATCATGTGATGGCTTCTTCAGAAAATATTGGTTGATGGTCTGTTCTGGCTGGCAATACCAATGGGAAGGCAGGCTTCGCTCAAGGACCGGACAGCGCCGAGATTATACACCACCTGGTGCATAAAACATGGTATTTATATACCACCTGGATTTAAAAAACAGCTCTCATTCTCTATTCAGCCCTGAAGAAGCCATCACATGATGTGCGAAAGCTCGGCAACTACAACTTGACACGGTCCAACCCGGAAGAAGAAACGGTAAATATTATTTTAAAGTTCCATCATTGTACTTTAATAGTTTGATCGTCTATCTTAATAAAACATGATAAATGTAAATTGTATACACAGCTCCTACGTAAAGGACTTTTATTATAGCTGGTTAGCAGGAAAATAAGTTTATTTGAAGCCATGATCTATCATCTATGAAGGTAACATATTCCACTTGGGTAATACCTTAGAGATTAGCGAATTAATTGTTCTCTATAGTAACTAGCAATAATTATTCTCTTTATATTATGCTTAATTTATAGTAGATATTTATGAACTCATGTGTTGTGATTATAGTATTTATTTATGTCCGGTTACTGATTTTAATTAAATGGGGTTTAATTTACTCACAGCTAAGAAAGCAATTAAAGCCATATGAATATTCCGCCTTAGCTAGATCCTGGCAGCTTATTAGCGCCTTCTGCTACATAGTAATGGCTTTGCCCAACTCCATCAGGCNTGGGATGGCTTCTACAGGGCTGAATATAGAATCGAGAGAAGCCATCACAGAATGTGCGAAAGCTCGGCAACAATCATCATACATCTGACGACCGTGGAAGCCTAAGTGAACAACGTTTAGTCACTTTATATTATACTTAATTTATAGTAGATATTTATGAACTCATGTGTTGTGATTATAGTATTTATTTATGTCCGGTTACTTATTTTAATTAAATGGGGTTTAATTTACTCACAGCTAAGAAAGCAATTAAAGCCATATGAATATTCCGCCTTAGCTAGATCCTGGCAGCTTATTAGCGCCTTCTGCTACATAGTAATGGCTTTGCCCAACTCCATCAGGCTGGTAATTCTCAGCCCACTTGAGAAGTCATATCATGGGAAGCCGCAACCTAATGGGCAAAATATGATATTCATAGTTCTCTTGTTTTCGGCTAATCAGGGAACTAGGCTGAGTTAGTAAGGTTCAAGCTTCCCTTACTGTCGCGAACTCCAACCTGGAGAGCGCAACCATAAAGAAAAGTACGTCATGAAGGATTTTAAACCATAAGTCGCCATAAGTCAGTTATATTTTTAATGTTTATCATATTCTAGTAATTAATTTAAACTAATTTATTTTCTAATATGAAAAGCCTGAAATTATAATTAAAAGTCTCTCTCACTCTCTAAATAATAGTGTTATTTATTTTTTAGTGATCATTGGGGGATTCGTTAGGTTGTAAACATAATTTTTATAATTATTTAAAATATAAGTATGTAGTCATATACCTATAAAATATTCATTTATTGTTCATTTATTTATATTTTTATATATATTCTGTNTTGTATGTTTTTTATTTTATTTTATGAAAATGGATTAGGATTAAAAAGGTGTAAATTATAAGTAGCCTGAAATTGTCAGGAAGAAAGGATGTACATCCTATGACAATAAAGAACTAATCTAATCTCTCTCTCTCTCTCTTTATATATATATGATCGCAATAAGACGACAAACCAAGAGTTTATAATCTCTAAAAAACCTAACGTAAAAAATAAAAATACCAGGGACCGCATTAACGGAGTCATTACAGGATAAATTCCAGTTGAATATAATTTTGAACTTAACATATTCTAATCAGTATCAGTGAAGATCCATGGAAGTTTTTCATAAGTCGCGTAACCGGACCGACGTGAATAGATTAATTTCCTTACAACCAATTTTATTAAATTATTTACAGTTAAATTATAACTTATGACGCAACATTTTAAAATTTTTAACAGATCTTCCCTGATATTAATAACATACTCTGTGTATACATTAATTTCACCCCCTTAGATTTAATGACGAATTTCACATAAAAACATTTAAACCCAGATTTTAATTATTTCGTCAAAATAAGCAGATTTCCCATGTGGGAATTGTAATTTAATTTACAAGCCTGAGACAATAATTAGCTGAAAGGGTATGAACACTAAACTTTGCTATTTATAATTTAGAGTGTAGAAATTATTTAAAGTTGTATAAGTAAATTCTTCCAAATAAGGGGTTTTTTTTTGTTTTTTTTAATGTTACGTACTTAGTCTATGATCTTTAAAATTATTTTCTAAAATAATAAGAAACATATTCCAATTATAAGTCGACTTATCTCATAAGTAAAGACTTATAAGACCAAGGTTTACCATTAAATTTGTTTTCCTCCTCCATTTTCAACCAAAAATGATTAATTTCAAGGTTAAAACTAAAAGTTTAATAATTGTATTTTGTTTTTGTTTTTATAAAGAACCATATTTTTAGCTACTCCAATGTAGAGTCGGTGAAAATATATTACATTTTTTTTTTCAAAAATCACGTCTTAAAACCAATGTACAATGTCAAGCTTGATTTTTCTCTAAACTGTCTGAAGTCGCTGAGAATTTATCATTTAACAGTTTTTTAGCGATCTGAAATATCACTGCTACTAACTGTCACGTTTGTGACACATACTAGCTGTTCAGCTCAAGATTTCACTAAAGGGATAAGGAATATCCAAGATCCCGTGGAAACAGAGGCATAAGTTGCAGGCCAACACCTTTTTTGGTGTGACCATGGTCACGAATAAATACACCCCTAATATCTATTCCTCTAGGCATTGTTATGGCTATGGCCTGTTGCTGGATTATTTATATAAAATGTATGTGTATATATATAAATTTTACTATGAAACTTTTGTTCTTCGCCACTTATGTTTTTGAGATACTTTTATTATGCATTTTTTTTCTTCCGCTAGACTGAAGTGCATGATAATGACAGTTTGCCTTCTCTTCTATGCCCCAATTTATCTGGTAAAATATTCAGTAAGTCATTGTAGAGAGAGTCTCTGACATTTGTTTTCTGACTTAATTGCAGGACTCTTCAAAGTAAAGGGAGAGTTTACTTAGACTGGCAGCCATTGTTTCAAAGAGGATCTTCACAAAGGAAATAGTTTTCATAAATATAAAGGAATAAATATGAAAGAATAAGAAGTAATTGTCCTAAAAAATTTTCGCAGTTTATTTTATGATTCACTGTGCAACAGGATTTCAAAAATGTAATTTTTTTTTCTTATAGATTATAATTACCCAATAAAATGTACATGCATTGTATATATTCATTGTAAAGTTATTTATCAAATAACAACAGATTTCTGTTTATTATCTAAATGGATTCCCATCAATAAAGCCAGCCATGCTTTGGCATTTCTCCAGTTTGGAGAAAATGGAAATTTTGTCAGATAAAATTTTCAATTAAGAATTTTATAACTTCAACAACAGTTTCTCTTAAATTGGAATTTAAGTTTTTTTACTGCAATTCGTAGAAAAAAGCCGGTCATTAGACCAGATGGAAAACGAGCGCTTAATATAAAGATACAAACGAAGAAACGTTAATATTTTCATAAATAAAAGTATATGGTAGAAAAATAGTTCATAGAATATAAATAAGCAAAATGATTGCCATTATGACCAATAACATTTTCTAACAATTAATTATTATTATGTTACTAGGACTTTAGCGACCACATTTTTTTAAAAAAGAGGAAGCAAATTTTTTAAGAGCTACTTTTCGCAATTCGTTGAACGACTTCCTTAATTATAAAAATTAAGTGTAATCGGGTTGGAAACTAATAATACTCAATTGAATAATCAGCAATGCCATCGTAGATATTAGTTTTCAAAATAACTGAAATTACTAATAAAAATTACTATAATTTTCTAATAGTTTATAGTTAATTTTCTAACACTTATAGTTTCCTTTAAAAAAAAAAAAAAAAAAAAAACTCTTAAAAAGTCACATAAATAATAAAGAGTGTGTCAAGAAAGGATGTTGATGATCCTAAATTTTCCACACAATACAACAAAAAATGATTTACAATGATTTCTATAATATTAGATAAAGGAAAACAGCAATGAGATATTTATAAAAAGAAAATTCCTGCATAACATAATATTTTATATTTTCATTCGACAATTATAATTTTTGTACTTAAGAAATTATGTAAGCATCTAAATGGATGGCTTTTCAACATGTGAAAGATATGTGTGGAGGAGCGGATGGTATAAAATAGGATTCATACCCAATTGGCGAATAAATACATTTAGAAAAGGGGTTCTCGTCTCCTTTTGAGACTATTCTGGTGTGTATGGCGAATGTATTCGGTTACCCTCAAGACAGATTGAGTGTATATTTTTTTGTCTGGTGGTGGTTAAACGATATACAGGACACCGTTTTCAGTATTTCTCAAAGACATTTGGTACGACGTTTTTGAATATAAAATGAAGGTTGAGTGTTTTATTATTGAGAAAATTGGACTAAAATAGTGAGAGGTGGGCTACCTGATATATCAAGTGTAGTAATGTTATTTTAATGCTTCCAAGCAAAGGAACTCAACTCTGACGTGTTTAATAATATGAGAAAAATATAGAGAGTTAAATAGGAAAATTAAAACATAATAAGTGAGATATTCATTAAGGAAAGTATAAAAATAAACGTTCACGTAGGCTTCGTCGGTCGTCAGATATATTTACCATTTCATCTTCCGGGTTGGACCAAGTCAAATTGTTGTTATTTGCCGAGCTTTCGCACATCATGTGATGGCTTCTTCAGGGCTGAAAAGAGAATGAGAGTTGTAAAGAGAGATATTTACAATTACCATCTGGTAATTTTTCATATACCATCTGGATTTTTAAAAATCTCTCTTTACAACTCTCATTCTCTTTTCAGCCCTGAAGAAGCCATCACATGATGTGCGAAAGCTCGGCAAATAACAACAATTTGACTCGGTCCAACCCGGAAGATGAAATGGTAAAAAAATAAACGTTCTAGAATCCATAATTAGTTGTTATTCTTAACGAAAGTTTTTTCAAATAAAAAAAAAATATTCACAGGTAATTTCTAATCATGATTTAATTAATTTATTTATTTAACTTTACTTTCTATAAAATAGCTGGCTGGTTGAGTTTCTCAATCAAAGGTAAGTGTAATAACTGAGAAGTGGTCAGTAACCTCCACATTTCACGCATGTATAATTTTTCTCAACGCAGAGCACTTTCGAGGCTAATGCTTCATCCCCAGTGCTCTGCTGAGAGAAAAAATTGCCCTACAATTAAACTATTACAATAAATAATAATAGAAAATATGTAATAATAAATAATAGATAGCATATTGCACATATTTAAACATAAGTGTCCCAATTATTAACATTTTAAAAACCAACTCTATGGTAAGAGTTGATTCCATACAATATACCCAAGAATTCGGAATCAAATGTTATTGGAGCTTCTTACATAAGTTGGTTGAGGTGAACTTGCTTAGATCTCTGGCTCTATTCCTTGGGTATATCGTACGGAATGGGGTTCGTCACTAGTTGGCTTAATAACAGTCAGTTTAATTTTTAATTATAATTGACTTTAACTAGAAATTGGTTGGTTGGTTTGTGAGGTTTATTGNAATTGATAATAAAAAGTCAACAATACATGTTATAACCATTTAAAATCTTTCAAAAAATCCAACAACTAAAACGATTCTTAATAAATTAATGAAGTATGAACCATTATATTTAAAACCCACACGAAAAAAAAAACCCACAAACCAACTAAATTTCTAGTTAGAATCTAAAAACTAAACTAAAAGATCTCAAGTCAACTTGTGATCAATCCCATTCCACATGACATACCGAAAAATTTAGAAGCAAATATTGCTTTATTTTTTCTTCAGATGGGGTTTCATTGGGAACATATAGCAACGAGCCAGTTAACACATCGTAATTAATTTAATTTTTCAGTCATTATTTAGTGGTTGGAGGCATTGGCAGTACGAAGGACTGAAATTTAGGCTGAAAAGTCGGTAATAATAAAAACATTTTATTTATTTTCATATTCCAGACACCAAAACCGAATTCCAGAACAATCCTTCCTCATAAGCCATAGATAAATGTTTAAGGAATGTGAGGAATATGAAAAAAATATTCACATGATATGAATTATTCAAAAACAAATATTTTTCTAACAATATGCTTAGGAATTAGCTTATCTTATGCTTCTTGTATATATTTTTTTAATATTATTCACGCTACTTTTAAGGCCTACAATCTTGAGTAGCTCGTTGTAAAGAAAGGCAAGCGATTTAGTGACGGAAGGGAATGGGATGCCTTAAAGATACAATGCTGGAATTTTCGACCGGCATCCCAGTTTACGCCCTTATCACTCCCCCGATAGCCCTTAAGTTTAAGGGATTCTACAGCAGCCCTTACTCGATCCCTTATCACCGGGCCCTCTCCTCCAGTCTTCTCGCTCCTGGCCCGCGCATTAATATCGGCCGAATCCCAAAGATAACATCCATCCCCCCTCACTCGAACAACCCCAAGTTATGGGTACCTAATGAGCGGATTATCGGACAGTAAATTAGCTCATATCTGCCGCAATGAATTACGGGCGATTTGACTAAATAGGGCTCAGCTGGTAAAGTTTCTTGAAACTCTGACGAAGGAGAAACAGCTTGTTCATAAAAATAATCTAAACTATTAGCAATATATACATATCATACTCAATCATCTCAATGGAAGTGGATTTCGTATGTAACCACCCATCTATTAAAGCTATTTGATAATTTTAACCATAATTATTCGATCAAAATCACATGGAATTAGCTACTTCAAAAATATAATAGAGAGTATAGTTAAAATTTATTGAAAGTGGTTAATTAATTGAAAGTTAAGAAGTTAAAAGGTTTCTAGTTTAAAATTTTAGCAGATTTCTCGCAGGGAAGCTGTAAACGTTCGTGTACCATGACGCAACATTTAGAACATTTTAACAGATCTTCACTGATATTAATAACATGGTCTGTGTATAAGTATACATTAATTTCACCCCTTAGATTAAATGATGAATTTCAAATGAAATTAGATCCATCATCAGAACAGGTAGAATTTAAAACATTTAATCCCAGATTAAAATATAATTCTTTTTCCCAAAAAATGCTTCCATTTGCCCAGGAACTTCTAATCGAACACAACATTCCTTACTGTCGAATTTATGATTATAAATAATTATCTTTTAATGTAAATCATCAGATTTTGAGGAAAATTTTGACTAAGATTTTTTATTGTGTACAATATATTTATTTTCAGTAGCTTCTTTTTGTTGGGGTTCGATTAAGGTTGACCATGTGATCCAGGTGTCACGACGTCACCTCTTACCTTCATGATAGCTGAGAAGATGGCTTACAATGTAAGTAATGTCAGCAAATAATTAGAAAATACACGTTTTTTAAAATTGTATTTTTTGGATCAAACTTGACCTAACCCAATAAAAAAAAAAAAATCAACTGATAATCTGTACGGTCAAATACTCTACACTTGTACCTTTATTTTCATTTGAGAAAATAAAGTAAAAAAAAAATATGAATGTTATCAAGGTTGTTGGAGTTTTCTTAGCATTTTATTGAAAACAATTTAAGGAATTTTTTCTCAGTATACCCTCACGATAGTATAATTATTTAAGATGGACGAGATTCACGCGTTTACCATTATACAGGAGTTTCTCGCAAATAGAAATGTAAAATAATGTCCGGTGGAAAAGGTATTTGTTTATCAACATATGCGATCTAGAAAAGGTGGCTGAAAACAAAGGGTTGTTTCACCACTGAATTTATGTTCTGTAGCTTTGTGTGTTTCCTAGTTGGGATTTACAGCCTACTAGGATATAGCTGCCCTGATAAAGAGTGATAGGAGCACGGCCCTTATCATATAAATACCCAGAGGCACAATCCTAGGAAAATATATTCGGAAAATGTACAAGAAAGTTAAAACAGCAATCAATCAGACACGGTTGTTATTACAGTAGTTTTGAGTCTATCAAGGAGAAATCATTGTCCCTTTTATACTACATTTATAACTAAAATATCAGAGAATGTTTAATTGATATGCTCTTCAGTAATTTTTATATCTATTTATTTAATGCTTTAACATTTAAAAAAATACATATTTAGCCAAAATATAAATTCAATGAGGATGAAAAAATTTCAGGAATAAAACTTTTAATAATGTCCATCTAAAATTTAATGAGTACAGCAAAAACAGTAGGGAACCCAAATTTTACAGTTATGCTAAAACTAATTTAGAAATTTGAAGGTATTCTTATCTGCATTTGAAGACTTCATAAGCAGTTATATAAAAGTAAAAAATGTATACTTGAGATAGTGATTAAACTTTTTCTTCAACGGTGTCAGGGACAATATTTCACTTCAATTATATCCATAATATTTAGACATTCCATAAAATACATAAATAAAATTGTACCCAAATTCGGCAAGCATTAAACTTTCAAATGGAAACTGTTCCGAGACTGTTCTAAATTTTGTGGCGTCAGTATGACTTTACCAGGAATCAGGAAGTTTATTTATTTTTATTTCTCTTATCTTAAGTGATCGTATACCCTATTTTCCCCCTCCAAAAAAAAAAAAAAAATTAAAACTAATGAAAATAATACTGGATCCTCCGTCATTGAGCCAAGCTTTAGTGACGTCATTAACCAACGGTTAATCTCTCTCTCTCTCTCCCTCTGTCATGTGCCATCTTTCAGCCTGGAGTATAGAGCTCTCAAACCTTCTAACGAACCCCTACGTCAAACACCGTCTTCCATCTTCTCGTGACTACTCTTTCCTCCAATAACCCTTCGACTCCCTTCCACACTCTCTACTTCTACCATTCCACCAGCAGTTATGGACCCTTACATACCCCTAGAAATGGCACAAACGATCATTCAGTAGGGGAGGTAAGTGGATAGAGAAACTTTTGAAAAAAACAAAAAAAACAGTCATGCAGAGAGTAGACTTCTTTGCAAGGGCTAGAATCCCTTCTCCTTGTTCTGCAGGCTGCAGAAGCCCTTATACAACTTTACTTAGACAAACAATACTATATCTTACAGACATTTTCTACTTCTTCCATTTTATCCTTCGAAGCATATCTAACAATCAAGATAAAAGTTCACAATCAACAATTTTTTTATTAAATTAGAATATAATTTCTAATAAATATTTACATAAACCTTCAGTGTTCGACTAAATACTTGGTATTCAATATTTTTCTGATTATTTAGAGGCTAGAAAAAACAATATTAAATTTTGAGGCAGAAAACTTTCAATTATAAAGAAATAAATTATATAAATGTACTTACTGTATTTATTAGTACAATATGAAATAATAGTTAAGTAGCTTTATGTAATGGCTAATTATAAAGATAAATCTTAATTAAATACTCTCTTTTGAGGTATTTTTTAGTATATAATGAAAGACATATATTCACCTCGAAGATTTTGATAGCAATTCGAAATAAATATGGTTTTTTACAGCTGTGCCTGTAAATTCCCTACTCTCTTAGCACATATTCAGTGACAAAGTATTGCAATTATAACTGTCTAAGTTTATTTGTTTATTAATAAATATGTGCAAGGTGAATATAAGTTCACTATTATAAGGTTGACTATTATCAAATGGGAGTACTATACTCATAAGCGTTATGCAGCTTATTGTATTCGTCTGTTGTCATAAGTATAAATTTCCAACATCTACGATTTCTATATTTCTGATAAACATAATAATTTACATTGAGATTTTAATTAATAAATGCACTTAAAAACATAATATTGTCCTCTTTTCCAGAGTTCACATTTCCTTACATACAGTGGAGGATTAAGAAGACGGTATGCTAAATATCTTTGGTTCGAATACCGAATATCTTTCTTTCTGAACTATTAATTTTGATGTTACTCAGCAGGTTGTGCTGCAGTCGCAATGCTATTAGATACGAGGGATGTTCCTCTACTCCATCCTGAGAGAGAACTGGCATTTTGGCAGAGCTGCTGTGAGTAAAGGACGGTCACTCAAGATCCATCATTCAAAATTAACATATCATTTAAGCCAGTAAACCCTTACTGCAAACTCTAGATTCTTCAAGGTTTCCAGCAGTGTGTCCAAGCTTGCATAAGGGCAGTTGCAGATGTGTGAGGCACCTAAGTACTTTTTAGCAGCTAAAGTTTCTTCGAGCCTGTAAAGCCAACCAAAAAATGATTTGTTTTGGTTTAAACATAAATGTTTATGTATCAGTAATTGTTTTTTTTCAACACTCCCTTATCTGACCTCAATTATGCCTGTGTGAAATGGGTAATTAGTGCTACGACACATGGCCTTTCCCGAGCCCGGATGAAGAAGCAGAGATTGAGTAGTAACGCCACGTTAAAAAACCTTTCTCCAACTGAACCCTGTGTGGGCTGCTATCTGAGGATTACTAGGCCATGGTGTTCGAGCCCTGCAATGAGGGGACCCTTTCAAATGGAATCTATAGGCAGATAGACTAACAATTTGACTGCCCGATTTAAAAAACAAAAAAAAGAAGTATCCTGGAAATTCGGTCTATGTCCTCGTAGTAGTGGCTGAAGGATATGTCAAGTTATCTGGCTTTGAAAAAAAAAAAATTAACCAAATTCTGACACTGAGTGTACATTATCATTTTATTAAATTTTGGCCTCAATAAAAATTAAATTAAAATAATTATATCTGCTAAATAAGGGAAAGGGAGGCAATAAGAGGAAGAGTGGAAGAAGACTATGGTCACAGTTTCTGGGCCGCCTAAGGGAAGAATTTAACTTCTCCCCATGTCGGACAATAAATGTTTAATAAAGGATAAAGTTCTGGAGCAGTGCTTTGTTGGAGGTTGCATGTTCGAACGAAGAGGGGGGGAGGGCCAAAGAAAACTTATATCAAATTTAAAGGGCAAGTGTCGGCACGGCGGTTTGAGGGGGTTCAGTAATATTATATGGGCCCTCGAGGTCTAGCGAGCTCAACCCAACCGCAGGAACTCAAGAACTCCTGCGCATCGGCTCTTCTACTCAGTCCTCAAGACCACGGAAGACAGGAGTCAGAGATCGCCTCCCGATCGGTTCTCCTCCTGTTAGCAGGAATGAGGATTCAATGCAACCGAATAGTAAAAATAAGATATACAATACATTCAAAAATATAGAATATAGAAAAATATTCTCTGCATTTTATGTTATAGACATATAAATTTAAACTACGTAATTTTTAAGCCAAAACGGAATAGTGTTAAAGGCTCGGGGGAAGCACGTGATGAGGAGACCAGATCTGTACGGGAAGGGGCATATAGAAGGTGCCGCCTGCTTTCTCATGATACCACTCCACTTGGAACCAAATTGCGGGACTTAAGAAATATATTAGAAGAAATGTTTTCTATCTATAAATGCAAGTCAAAGTTTTTATCAGTTGTGTTTAATCCTCAAGGTTTGCTTCATCTTCGAATAGAAATGCAGGGACACCTGGTAGCTACATATGTTTCTTAGAGGTAAGAAAATGTTTATTTTTAAATGAAGAGTGTTTTGGTTGTTTTTTTTTCACCGTAGATATAATTATTAGATGTTTTTGTTGGGGTTTGGTCAAGGTAGATCCAAACCAGTCATGAAAATGGGATCTTTGGGACACGACGTCTCCCCTTTCCTTCATGATGGTCCTGAAGATGGCTTACAAAGTAAGCCGAAACGTTGATAGATATTTTAAAAAATACACTTTAAAAAAAAAATTGAATCTTATATGTAAAATACCACACTATTATATCACTTATCAACCGAGCTTTAGTGAACTCTGAGCACAAAGATACACAGATCATAGACTTATGGAGATGGAAAGTGAACTGTTTCCACTAATAGTCGGAAATGTGTATTCCTATCTACCACGCTTAAGAGGATATACCTGGAAAGAAGAAGATGTGTAATTTTAGTTGGGAAAAGGTTAAAGGAAGTGTATAAAAGCGATTAACGCGTGGGTATGCGAACGAAAGAGCAATATTCCAGGGGTAAGAGGAGACAGGGCCGACGGCAAACACTAACCGAGGATCTGGAGAGGAACCCTACCCCTCGTCCTTCCGTTCCTGGAGAACCTTACCCCCTGCTGGAAAGGTAGCCACCCTCTCCAGCCATACTTATCATCCCCTTTCACCGGCTTTCAGCGGGGGCTAGATTTCGTTTTCTTGGGTCGGGGCCGAGGGCGTCACCAGACCCTTGAGAAATACTCCTCACCAGCTTCTTATTCGAATTCGTCACCTACCAGATAATAAATACCATCAGTGTATGTTTTATTTTTAATTTTATTTATATATTTGACCGTAAATTTATTCTTCAAAATGAACCTTTAAGAAATATAGGGGGTTATTTTACCCTTCATAACAACAAGTCCAAATATAATCCGGGTAAACTAAACTGAAGTTACTGATTTACATAATTAAGTATGAATAACTAATTTCATATTCATTAAATTTCATTATTTTTTAAAAACGAAAATGAAGAGATAATGAAAAGAGACAGGTAAGATAAATATGGGATAAGGTACTCAACTCTAGAAATTTCATTACAAATATTTTCCTTACTTTTTGCCTATTTTAAAACGTCACATACCATAAGTATTAATCTTCTTAAATACCCCCTTTAATATGATTTCAATCAAAAACAAATTATAACAACAATAAAATAAATACTTGTTATAAAGAAAGAAGCCCCAAATATATTTTAAGAATACATTCCAAAGTATCTTTTAAAAAACATTTTATAGAATAAAATTTTGGATTTTTTCATAAGACTTATAATATTGAAGACATTGGGATTCCAAATTTTAGTCTGTCTCTCAAAACCCACACTCTCTTTTAACAAATTCAACAAATAGTTTTAAGAAATAAACTTTCCGCAGTTAAACTCTCACGAGTTTTGATGGGTTAAGGAATTTTCATAATCCCCTAGACGTATTTAAAAAAAAAAAATATTGTTCCTAAATCATAAATTTTTTTTTCTTTTTTTATTTATTTTTAACACACGCAATAAATTTTTTTATAAAAGTATAATCTGGCTGGTGTAATTGAGTTTTTTGCAATAAATAATTNTCTAAGATTATAAAAATAAATTTTAATGTAAGAAATCTAAAAATGATAGGTTTAATGGCGAAAACAATGTAAAAAAAATCTTCAGACTTCTCTTATGGTCACAGGTACTCCGATTTGAAACCTTTTTTTATTGTTTCCTATTCATATTATTTTCAAAAACTTTATTTATTACTATTAATAATAATTAAGCAAGAGGTTAGCTTATTCAATTAAAATAGTTTTGTTAAATTAAAAAAGAAAAAAAAAGAAAGAGAAATATTTATGCCAGAAATCTGAGCAGACTGCTAGCTAGTCTATAATATACCATGTTCCTTTAACCATGGCTAAGGGCAAAATCCTCTTACTTGAATAATAAAGGCTCTTTATTCACCTTGATAAAATTATAGTCTTTACTGATATTCCTTATTATTATGTTACTTACTTATGTCTCATTAACATTAAAATAATATAATGATTTCTTGAGCTAAGTATAAACAGTATTTCTAATTATTGCTAAGTTGAAATAATATGATTTTGAATTCAAATATAAAACTTAAGACATAAAGTGATTTATCACATGACATCAGTCATAAAGTGATTAGTTTCAGAAATATTTGTAATGTCCACTTATACACTTCTTTCAAAAAAATTATTGAAAAAAAAAAATTTAAAAATACGTACAAATTAATATTTACATCCTTTGCGCTGTTGATGAAAGAAGATAAGAAATCGTCAAACTTATTGTTGCGTTTATTAATTGACAGGAAGTTAATTTTAAAAATTAAGCTAAGGAATAATGTTAAGAATAAATAAAGTATGTTTTAAAATAAACTATAAAAGTCCTGCTTCAAAAAAAAAAAAAGGCAGCATGTGTTCGGAAGGTCGAATCCTTATAATGACTAAAGAAAACCCTTCCTTCCTTTAGTGATTCAGGAAGTGACCAACTAAGATAAAGAGTAAAAATTTCCACCAAGTAACATGAAATTAGTGTTTATTTTGTTTAATTTTGTTAATCTTAAATCAGTAAGCAATCATAAAGTAAAAATGAATGTCGAGCGAAGAGGAAGGGGGTAGATAATAATATCTAGCTAGCATCTTTTTTTTTTTTTTTTTTTTGAGCTTAGATATATTTATTATATTCTTGTTAATATAAAAACATTTTGTAATTAGAATACTATGAACTAAAAAATAAGAAAATGCCATCTGCAAAAAGAGAGAAGATGATCAATGAGACAACTCTCAAATTAAATACAAACTATGTTCTCATAAGGTCAGGAGGTCATTTTCGTTTGATTCGACGGGGAAGGTTGTAGGGGTTGGAGTTGTAGGAAAGTGTCTGTTTTAGTGGATGAGGATGGTATGGCGAGAAAATTTAGGTTTTGAATGAAAGGAATATTAAAATATTTCTTGTATATTCGGCCGGTTTGTGGGCTCACGTTTATGAACTCAATGAAAAGCCAATTTGTCTTTCCCACAATATATATTTTTTTTCAAATATACTTTAGCGCTTTCAACCTTAAAAGGTCATCTTCAGAAGCACTACGAATGAGAGAAGCTATCTCCACGGGCTTGGCCAGTAGAGGCCCCAAGCCCGTGGAGATAGCTTCTCTCATTCTGCTTCTGAAGATGACCTTTTAAGGTTGAAAGCGCTAAAGTGTATTTGGGAAATATATATTGTGGGAAAGACAAATTGGCTTTTCATTGAGTTCATAANTCAGTTTTCGAGCGCGGCCCAAAAGCAAATAGCAGTTTCCATATATTATCGTGATATCCCAAACCTTTCAAGGGTATATCCTCAGAGTCCTTCCCTCAGCAGTGAATACATTACTGGCCACTCCCGCCCTCTTTGCGATACCCCATTGTAGCATGGGGTGGTATACTCTACTCTGATACCATGAAAATCTCTTCCTAAAAGAGCATGCTTCATTTTAATCCTAAATAAAGTTAAGTGGAACTGTTCTAAAAGTTTTCAGACATAACACAATAATTTATGGAAATCAGTACTGAGAATGAGTAACTTTTGTAGAAATATACGGTCTTTTCAGTCTTCATACTGAAAATGATATTCTATTTATTCATGACTTTCATTTTATGCGGCATCAACCTCAGGTATAAATAGTCGTTTAGGAGGATTAATATAAATATATTGTACATTGAGGCTAAAAAGGAAATTTAAAATGTGTAGGATATTTTTTGGTTCAAGTCAGTGCAAGTTTTTTGCTAACAAAACAAACGTACAACTGCTGAAAGACTTATCGGCCGCTCCAGAAACTATATATATACATATA